>PVJH01005744.1:0-108677 GCA_004026705.1 Nesogale talazaci
GGGGGATGCACAGCAGAAAAACAGGTGAAAGGAGATGTGGGTGAAGGGAGACATTGAGCAGTGTAACACATAACATAATAATAATTTATAAATTATCAAGGGTTCATGAGGGAGAGGAGCAGGGAGGGAGGGGAGAAATGAAGAGCTGATACTGAGAGGTAAACCGAGGCAGAGTTCAGACAAAGCTGTGAAGCAAATGGTGGCTTCATTAGGGGGAGAGATCTCTCAGGAGGGGGGATGGGAGCATCTTGAGCTTCCGGGCGGGTCCCGCAACCTACAGTGTAGATTAGGGGAGTCACCCCCACAGGGTTTTTATTTTGGGGGGAGGGGTGCATCACTGCCCTCTGGTGGTCGTGAGAGCTACCCAGCACTGCTCCTGAGAGCTGCTGCTGGATTTGAACTGCCAAGCCCATGGCCGCAGTCCCGCACTCAACCACTTACGTCAGCGGGGCTCAGCCTGCCACAGGGTTTTTAATTACTGGTTGTTTGGAAGTAAATTGCCACAGTTTTCTTCCAAGACACCTCAGGTTGGACCTGTACCCCCAGCCTTTCATTTAGTGGCTGAGAGCATTAACCATTGCAGAGATACCTCTGCAGAGCATAAGAACTGAGTCTATACAGAACTACAGATGATAGCTGTGCAGTATGAGAACCAAGTGTATATGCACTACGGTCTATGATGGTAAAGTTATAAAAATTATAAGAACAAGTATATGAGTCTATAATATGTAGTCTTTGTACAGTAAAAGATACAAGAATGCCAGAACTATAGTCTATAAGTGTGTAGAATGAGAACCAAGTCTTTAAGAACTCTAGTCTCTGAGAACATCTGAACACCAAGTCCACATGAACTAGTTTTTAACTGTAGAGTACGTGAGCCAAGTACATAAATATATTGGTCTATAACTATACAGTATGAGAACCAGTTCTATAAGAACTACTGTCTATAACTTCAGAGTGTAAGAATTAAGAAGCTCCAAATGGAGACATCGTCCTTGGAGTTGACTTTTGACACACAGATTTTTGTCACTATCTGTCAAGAAAACATCCCAGTGTCAGCAGGAG
Source organism: Nesogale talazaci (assembly GCA_004026705.1). NCBI lineage: Eukaryota > Metazoa > Chordata > Mammalia > Afrosoricida > Tenrecidae > Nesogale > Nesogale talazaci. The sequence goes on from PVJH01005744.1 coordinate 1,066, forward strand.
AAGTATATTTTGGAAAGTGTGTCTGAAGGTTTTGACCCCACCAGAGAACAACGCTTCCTCTTTTGCTGCTTTATTGTTTGGATCATTAGTAAAGTTTAATGCTACATGTGCTTCATGTTTTGCTTGAGTCTTCTGTGACAATTTGACAGTTTGTAGTAAGGGAGATACTGTTGTTCACCTGCTAGGCTTTCAAAAAATTATCTTTGGGGCATCTGTGGGGAAAGAAGCATGCACATACACTGCTGGCAGGAAAACCAGGCAGCATGTAGACTTTAGGCACAAAGAACACAATTATGTGCACATCCACCCTTCGAACTAGAATACCTTCTTCTAGAAACCTAGTGTAAGGCTATGTTAGCAATAATACAAGAAGATATATGCACAAGGCTATGAATGACAGCCACATTTGATGTAGCAGGAGGTTGGAAATAGCCCAAGTGTCTATCCACAGGGAACGGATTTAGAAATAAAGAGATGGCTGAACCAAGGAGCACTGCATAACTATTAACAGAAAGACAGAGTATCGCACTATTTGGCCATAGAGTGACTGCCAGAACATATTGTTCAGTGCAGAACAAAGTGAGCAAGTAAGGTGTAAAACAGTGTGCCGAGTATCTACATTTTAGCTAAGAAATGGGCACTAAGCAGATATATATCTGATATACACATTTGTGCCTGAATTATGGGGCTGGCGAAGAACACTGCAAGCACTTTGGGCTGCCAAGAAGACAAACAAATCTGTCTGGGAAGAAGTCCAGCCAAAATGTTCCTTGGAAGTACGAATGGCAAGACTTCTTCTCGTGTACTTTGGACATCTTATCAAGAGAGCCCCTTTCCTGGGAAAGAATCTCAGGCTTGGTGAAGTAGATGGACAATGAGAAAGAGGACGAGCGTCTCTCTGTCAGATAGCTTGGCACAGTGGCTACGACAGTGGGCTCAAATATAATGATTGTGAGAACGGAGCAGGACTGGACAGTGTTTCATTCTAGTCTTTACAGGGTTGGCAATAATCAGTACCTACAACAACACAATATACACACTCGCATACATTATAAAGAAACCATGAAAGGGTGATCCAGAAAGCTCAGGCTACCTGTGTGCAAGCAGAGGCCTCATGGGATTTTATTTCTTGGTTTGGAAGTCAGGGTCATGGCTTCATGTTGTGATTATTAGGTGCTCTCGCACTGGTTGCACCTCATAGTGCCCAATGTGCGTACAACAGAATGAAGCACCAGCCGGTCCTGTCCCATCCTCACAAGAGTGCTCATGCTCAGCCCAATGCTGCAGCCACAGTGCGCATCCATATTGTCCCATTCTGTCTCATGGTTTCCCAGGACACCCCAATTAGTTGAAACAATAATGGACATATTTAGTGTATTTGTTCTGCCTCCTAGGTCCTTGCACAGTGAATGGGGTCTTAGAAATTTGCAAGTGGTTTGCCCAAGGCACAGTTGGTCTCATTTGCCTGGTGCAGCAGATGAGCATGGAGAGTCAGGAGTAGCAGGAGGACATGGAATGTGCGGTTAATTACCTCCACGAAGAACCTCTCCTCTGCCATGAAGCCAGAATGAGACAGTATTCCCAGTTACCATTACTGAACATTTCTATCAAAAATCTCCGAGAAAAAATCTGATCAAAGTGGGAGAGATGAAGAACAGAAATTTAAAATCTATGGCTTCTACACTAGATGAATCCCTGAAATTAATGGTCTGTGATGATCTTTAAACCTTAAGCCAAAAAGATCCCATGGGATCATCTTAAAACCACCAACAGTTTAGCTTAACTAGTGAAACATGTCTACCTAGTGCATTATACTCCTTTAGGAGTTACATAAACGGGGTCAAATTCACAGAAGCAACCCCAAGGATTGCACAGAAGTTGAGAGGAGAATGTGGTCACATTAGCAGGGGAGGAGAAAGTCAGAAAAGGAGAATTGGAGTGGTTACAAAACTTGAAGACTAGCATCCATGTCACTGAATTGCATGTGTAGAAAATGTTGAGCTATATGTTTTACTGCACATGTTCTCAACCATGTGAGCAATAGGCCAAGGAGGCGACTTGGGGAGGGGAGGGACAGACTATGAGGAACACTTTGGTCCATGTGCTTTTTATACAGTTATAAAATAAAAACAGAGGAACTACTTAAAAAAATAGGCAATTCCTAAAATGAAAGCAAAAAACAAATCAACCTAATGGGTATTGATTGGCGGTTTAACCACATGGAGAAAAATTATTTTAAATGACTCTAAAACACATTAATTTGAGCACATATCCATAACGGGCTATGTTATAAGGACAGGGTGAATTCAGTGGCATTCTTTTTCACATAAACATCCCTGCCACACACACACACACACACACAAATAATCACGTATATGTAAAGTCTAATGTGGTATTACTATTCTGATATGCATAATCATTATATGTGTGTAGGCATACACTATTTAGGAGCCTTTGTGGCAAAGAAGATTGGACGCTGTATTGCTAACCACAATGACAACAATTTAAGCACACCAGTCACTCCTTGAGAGAAAAATGAGACTGTCTATCTCTGTAAGGATTTATAGCCTCAGAAACCCTAGACAATAGTGTGACTCTGCCCTAAAGGGTTGCTAAGAGTCAGAATGAGCTTAATGCATTTGATTTGTGGTGTGTGTGTGTGTATTTGATTGTGGTATACTTAAAATTGGCATGGTTGTTGGAACTTAAAACATACATTTATGCATATGATTGAGATGAAAGTAAGTAGGTATTAGGAGCCAAGATTATTGAACATAAAAGAAAAGAGATTCAAGGTTAAAAATGAAAGAATTAAATGGCGTAGTGGTTGTGCACGGGACTGCAGCCCACTGGGTTGGAGGTCCAAATCCAGCAGCAGCTCTCCGGGAGTAAGGTGGGGCCTCCTACTTCCACCACCAGAGGGCAGTGATGCCCCCCAAAAAAACAAGCAAACAAGCAAGAATTTATGTATAAAAGACCACATGGTAAATGAGTTCGAAATCATGTATGGATTCAAGTCATGGCTTTTTTTTTTACTTTGGGGGGAGGATTTTAAAAAATCATTTCTTGGGGGCTCGTACAACTCATCACAATCCATCTATTGTGTCAAGCACATTTTTGTTGCCATCATCATTCTCAAAACAGTTGCTTTCTAATGGAGCCCTTGGTATCAGCTCCTCACTTTTCTCCTCCATCCTCACCCCCTCCCTAACCAACCTTTGATAATTTATAAATTATTATTAATTTGTCATGTCTTACACTGCCTGAAGTTTTCCTTCACCTACTTTTCTATTGTCTGTCCCTCAGGGAGGGGTTGTATGTACATACTTGTAATCTGTTCCCCCTTTCTACCCACTTTCCTAATATGGCCACTATCACCACAGGTCCTGAGGGTCTCATCTGTCCTGGATTCCCTGTGCATCCAGTTCCTATCTGTACCAGTGTAAATTCTCTGGTCTAGCCAGATTTGTAACGTAGAATGGGGATCATGATCGTGGGGGAGAAGAAGCATTTAAGAACTAGAGGAAAGTTGCATGCTTCTTTGTTGCTACATTCATTGCACCCTGATTGTCTCCTCTCTTTCCTATGACCCTTCTGTAAGAGGATGTCCAGTTGCCTACAGATGTGCTTTGGCTCTCTACTCCACACTCCCCCTCATTCAGAATGATATGATTTGTTGCTCTTTGATTACTGATACCTGAACTTATCAACACCTCATGATCACACAAGCTGGTGGGCTTTTTTCATGTGGACTTTGATGTTTTCTAGATGGGCACTTGTTTATCTTCAAGCCTTTAAGACCTTAGACACTATATCTTTTCATAGCTGGTCACCATCATTTTTCTTCATCACATTTGCTTATGTACCCACTTTGTTTTCAGCAATTATATTGGGAATGTGAACATCATAGAATGCCAGTCTGTAGCAGTCATGTAATTTTGTGTTCATTTCAGGATTGGGAGTGTAGAGGTGGACTCTAGCCTATCAGGCTGGAGATAGCCAATGAGACCTCTCTGTGGCATGGCTTTCTCCTGAGAATTCTGGGAAATCTGGCCATATTTCCCCCTTGGAGGTAAGAGACTCACGGCTCAATCCCTTAGAGATGTTCTGCTGACAAAACACAAGGCTGACTTCCTGTGAGACATCCCGGAGGAGAAGCTACGTGGACTTACCCTGATGTAATCAAACCTCGAAAGTCAGAAAAGCCACGTAAAGAGGTTCCTGTCAGTGCTGAGATGCTTTTACCACCTCTGGATATTCAAGACTCTGCACTGACTGACCTATGGTGGCCCTGGTGTCATTCGTGAGTCTGAAAAGGACTTTATAGACTGATATCAGACATATGGGCTAATATCAGACTTATGACCTTGGACTGGACTGGACTGGGATGTTTTGTTTTTGGGGTTTTGGGGTTTTTTTTCACTTTTTTAAAGTGATTTTATGGGGGCTCTTACAGCTCTTATAACATTCAATACATCATTTATATCAAGCATATTTGTACACCTGTCACAATATTCATTTCCAAATATTTTCTACTTGAACCCTTGGTATAAGCTTCTCTTTCCCCCTCCTTTTTTTAAAATAAATTATTTTATCAGGGGCTCATACAGCTTCCATCATAATCCGTACATACATCAATTGCATACGGGCCACATTTGCACACTTGTTGCCATCATCACTATCAAAACGTCCTCCCTCCACTTAGGCCCCCAATACCAACTCTTCATATTTCCCTTCCCCGTTCCCCATGAACCCTTAATAATTTATAAATTGTTATTACCTATTCAAATCATACACTGTGCAGTGTGTCCCTTCACTCACTTCCCTGTTATCCATACCCCAGAAAGGAGGTTATATGTAGGTCCCTAAAATGTGTTCCCCTTTCTATTCCACCATCCCTCCACCCTCCCAGTATCACCACTCCCACCACTGGTCCTGAGGGATCATCTATCCTAAATCCTCCATGTTTCTGACTCCAGTGTACATTTCCTGGTCTAACTGGATTTGTCTGGTAGAACTGGGATCAAGATAGTGGGTGGGAGGAAGCATTTGAGAACTAGAGGAAAGTTGCATATTTCATTGTTAGTACACTGTACCTTGACTGGCTCATCTCCTCCCTGCAATCCCTCTGAAAGGGGTTGTTATTGATTGGGTCCCCAATCTGTAACCCCCCTCCATTTATAATGATATAATTTTTAGTTCTTTGATACCTGATACCGGATCCCATGGACATCTCATGATCACACATGCTGGTGTGATTCTTCCATGTGGGCTTTGTTGCTTCTGAACTAGATGGCTGCTTGTTTACTCAAGCCTTTAAGACCCCAGATGCTAAATCTTTTGATAGCCGGGCACCATCAGCTCTCTTCACTACCTTTGCTTATGCACACATTTGTCTTCAGTGATCGTGTCAGGAAGATAAGTATCCTGGAATGCCAATTTAATAGAACAAAATGTTCTTGCACTGAGGAAGTACTTGAATAGCTGTCCAATGCCCATCTGCTGATCTAGGCTGGGAAGCTTTATTAATGTCCAATTGCTCTTGTATATGAAACTGTTTCTTATACACAGATGAGTGTTTATGAATTTGTTTCTCTAGCTTACCCAGACTAACACACAGTCTAATAGAGCAAAGTGTTCTTGCATTTAGGGAGTACTTGAGTGGAGACCCAATGTCCATCTGCTACCATAATACTAAACCTATAAATATATGCACATAGATCTATTTTTGCATGATCATATATAAATATATTTACATATGTACATGCCTGTATTTAGACCTCTATAAATGCCCTTTGCTTCCTACTTCTTTCCTCTATTTTCTTTTACTTTCCTCTTGACCCACTATCATGCTCAGTCTTCATTTGGGTTTCAGTAATTCCTCTCAGTTATATTGTCCTTGATCAAGCCTTACCAGGCTCTTACACCCTCCTAACCACAGATTTTAGATCACTTGTTGTTCCCTTGTACCTGAGCTTGTTAACACTACTTCCTTTCCTTCCCCTTCCCCTTTTTATGTACCTCCTGTTGGTCCTGTTGTATTCTCCTCCAGATTGTTTATTCCACCTATCTTATGTAGATAGACCTGAAGAGATAATAACATGCACAAAAACAAGACAGAGCAAAACAAAGTAACAAGATAAAGCAAAATGACAACAATGACAAAAAAAGAAAAATCTGTAAATAGCTCAAGATCTGTTTGTCGACCTTGAGAAGTGTTTTCTGGTTGAGACTGATTGGGTGCCACACACTGACCCCAAAGTCTATTCTCAGCATTGCCTTGGAACTTCCTTGTGCCATATTTTTTCTTGAGAAACAACCTTTTTATTTTCTAACCTATATCCAAACCCAGTTCAGGATTACTAAGTAGCCATTGTACCTTGATTGTGGTGGCTACACACCAGTTACTGTCAGGGAAATTAGACTCTTTGGAGAAATGGAAGATGTCCAAAATACAGGCAAACAATGTCTAAGAAGAGCTGTACTATTAAGCTAGAAACCAAGAATATTATGAAAGACCCATGAAAGCATATCCAAAGAGACTTGAGGGCCAATTTGTAGATGTTGTGTTCGGTCAAAGATAAAAAGAATTGGATCTTGAAGTTGGTACCATGGTGAAGGGCCTATTGCTAAAGGTTGGGGGTTTGAAGCCATGAGCTACTCTCCAGTAGCAAGATGCAGCAGTCTGCTCTGTCAAGATTACGACCTTAGAAGCCTTGTGCTGAGAAGCATTTGCAAACAGTTCTACTCTGTGCTATGGGCTCCATCACAATGGGTTCACGATGCAGATGGAAATTTTGGACTTTGGAGACAGAAAAATTCACTTCAAATACAGGACCTACCACTCCTCCTTGTGTGGCTCTGAGCAGTTTACTTAGTCTCTTAGAGCCAGCTGCAGGATGTATCTCACAAAAGATGCTGGTAGATACTGATATGCCACCCATATACAGCAACCCTATGCACAGTAGAAGGAAGCCCCGCCCTGACCTGCACAGCCTCACAATTGTCACATGTGAGACCTTTGTTGCAGGCATTGTCGATCCATTTCCTTGAGGCCTTCCTCTTTTGGGCTGCCCTTCTATTTTAGCAAGCATGATCTTCTTTTAAAAGGATTTGTCTCTCCTGATAACACATCCAAAGTAAGCAAGGTGAAGTCTCGCCATCCTCATCCTCACCTCTAAAGAGCAACCTGTCATTCTTCCAAGATAGATTAGTTTATTCTTTTGGAAGCCCATAGTACTTTCAATAGTTTTCACCAGCACATAATTCAAATGCATTAATTCTTCTTCAGTCTTCCTTACAATCCAAATTTCAAAAGTATATGAGACCAGTGAAAATACCATGGTGGGGGGGGGGGCACTTTACTCCTCAAAGTGACATCTTGCTCTTCAACACTGTAAAGAGGGCTTGTGCAGCAGATTTTTCCAAGGAAATATATTCTTTGATTTATTGACTGCTGCTTCCATGCCTTTGCTGAGGTATCCTTTACATGAATAAAATAAACGCATATAAAACTCACAGTTGAACAATTTTTGACAAATGTAGACACTTTTGAATCCATCTCTCCAGACCCTTCCCAGCCTATCTTTTCCCACTGTCCCCTTTCTGTTCTCTTCCCTTTGTTTCAGATTCCTTTGTCCTGTTCTTGACCTTGCTTGGCCTTGCAGCCTTCCATTTTACCCTTCTCCAGCTTAGCATGCAGTCACAATGAAGGGGAGTGGCTCCTGTGTATAGCTCCCTCCTTGGTGGAACTCAGCTCTGCACCTTCTAGGGCATTCTCAATGATCCAGTCGATGCTGACCCAAATCAGCCCTAACAGACAGGGTCAGACTCACCTGTGAGTTTCTGAGGTGGCTATTTTTACAGGAGTGACTAACGGGTTTGAACTGCCGACCTGATGGTTCGCAGTCCAACACCTAATCCACTATCCCACCAGGGCTCCTTATTTTCTTGAAATCTAGATAGAGCTTGTTCAGCACCGTGAGATCATCATGCTCTGCTTTCCATTCTCTTTTTGTGAACATGTCTAAAATACTCTTGTCAGCATGCAGCTCCATCAGCTTATCTTCTCTTAAGATTCACAGTTTTCCATTGTCCCTTGTCCAATATCTTGTTAAAATGTTCAGTCGTGTGCCAGATTTTCTAGCTGTTTACGGTAGGAAGATGACTCCAGCACCTCTCCAGATTTCCATGCCACTTTAAGCCAGAAGTTACACCTAATAAATCTTTACATGGAATATCTTCTCGGGAGATAGTTTTTAACCAGACTGCTCTTTATGAGTTTCCTTTCCCAGGTTGCTGCTGCGCTGAAATGCCATCAAGTCCCCTCCAGCTCACCACAACCCAATTTACAACAGAATGAAGCAGAAAAAGCCGCTCCCCAGTCCCGTGCCAGCCTATCAATTGTTAACTTTGGTCCCCTGGTTGCAGTCACTGTGTCCATCCATTTCTTTGAGGGTTTTCCCTGTCCTTTTATTTTACCAAGGATGATATCCTTTCTCAGGGACTGATCTCTCCTGACAATCTATCCAAAGGGCTTAGAAGCCATCCTGGCTTTGGAGGAGCATTCTGGCTGTACCCCTTCCCAAACAGATTTGTTTGTTGTTCTGGCAAGCCAAGACATTTTTTGATCCTCTTCGCTAGCACCCCCATGCCGTGGCCTGGATTCTTCTGCAGTCTTTCACGTTAGGCAGTAGGAGGAAGCATGTCTCTTTTCATGTTTGAGAGCAAGCACATTAGGTAACAAAACATTATTGCAAAAATAAATCTCACCCAAATCCAACCCCCCCCCCACAAATATCATTAGGAGTTAAATATAAATGAATTCCCTATTATCTCTTGAATCCAATTCTTCTCCCAGATCTGTTGCCAGGGAAAATTAAGCTGCAATTCTTTTCATTAAAGATCCAGGATCCAAGTCACAGTGCTGCTCACTTTTCAACTTCTTGGAGAAGACAGAAATGGGCCATGCTTTTTAACAAACATGCAGCTGCAACACTCATGGCTATTATCACGTTGCTATTTTTCTTCTCTCTCTTTTCAATAAGGAAATGTGTCTATGTTAGTGTGTAGGGTTTTCCTCCTTTCATTTGCTTCTTCTTCTTTTTCTGTATTTTTTTGTTTTGTTTATTTCCCCTTGCCATTGGACTAGAACCCTTGTAAGTCTGACATTTCTCCTGGTGCATATAACACTGCTGGCCAACTTCGTATTTGCCACCGCACCATCTCTGGGGATTAAGCACATGAGACTTTCAGTAACAGAGTGATGATGATAGGTCTTTGGCTTGCCGCTCTTCCAAGAGCACCCCCCCCCCAAAAAAAACCCATAAAATTCAAAATATGGAGAGAGTGAGAAACTGGGGCCTATCTTTCTAAACTTTGTGTTTGGCTTAAGATCCCAGTTGATGTCCTTATTAAAGCAGATGCTAGTGAAAACAAGCGTAGACCTTTAGATAAAATACTTCTGTTTTATTTGTTTGTTTGTGGTTCTTACCCCAACCCCAACCCAACGTCCAACTCACAGAGGATTTGGAAAACATGTTCATAACTCCAGGCTCAATTTTTATGAGCATTTTTTCCATTCTTGGTCCAGCAGAATAGAAGTATAAATCATTTACCACATCAGTGCACTAATGAAAGAGTACATCAGTAATTGCCCAAGACTCCTGTAAGAGCGCCCACACTATCTGAACACTAAGGCAAGAACCTTAATCTGCTCTGATTCCTTCCTCTGAAGAAGATGTCTGGGGCCCTATAGCAAAACAAAGCAAGTGATACTTGTTGTGACGGTAGCAATTTCAGATTAATGGCCTACTCGAGTATGGAGTCTAGAAGAAATGATAGCTAGTTGGACATATTAATCATTTCTTGACAGCCTGCCCTAATAGCACTATTTTAGAGCTCTGTGGTAAATTCTGTTTTCAGACTGAAATCATTCCGTTATATATCACCCATGTCTGCAGTATCTCTGCCCAATCTCTCCACTGGAAATTTGGCATTGAAAGGGTGGCTCCGGGTGCATTGTCAATGAATCGGGAGGGGGGGTTGCGTTGAGGGCTTTGGTGTCCACTTTGATTTTTAGTTAAATGCAAACACGCTGATGCTAAAAAAAAAAAAAAAGAAAGAAAGAAAAAACAGGTCCAGAGGAGCACAGCCTTTGAAGTTGGAGATAAAAAGCACACAGCAAATATGAGATAAGCTCACTTTCTTCATGATAACTCTTCTCTCGGTGCAAGGGAAATATAAATACCAGCAGGCGCAGTGCTCGGGAGTGCTGCGTTGTTTGCTTCTCCAGAGCACACACGTGTTTATGGTGAACAAGGCCATGCGTGGGGGAGCCACAAGCTTCCGTATGCACTAGGGGAAAGTACAACTATGCCCTTGGAACCACAATTGGCAATCCCATCGACAGCAGCCTCCGTCAAAACAAGAGTTAATACCACTTGTCCCCAAATCCAGCAGTCTCTCTGTTTTAGTCCTCCCGCTCCACTGGGTTGTTTTGTTTGCTTGCCCTTGATCCCTTTCAATGCGTTCTCAACACAAAGAGGAGAGCCGTTGTGTCCAAGTTCGAGTGCAGCGCTCTTCCACTCTAATAAGAGTTCTCCTTGGTTTCTATCTCACTCTGAGGAAACTCACCCCAGGATCTATGAAATCACCGAGACTCTCTGCCATAGGGTGGATTCTGACTCATGGCCACCTGGCAGAGGTGGGTAAGTTACAGAGGGGCGGGTAGGGGGATACGTTCTCTCTGTTGCTGCCTTTTGCTTATTTTGTAAGGCTCCAGAAATTCAGGGTGAGGGGTGTGCAGCATGTAAGAACAATTGTGAGCATGGTGCAGGCCTGGGTGATGGTTCGTTCTGCTCTACGTAGGGGCTCTGTGAGTAAACCAAGGAATAGCACCTAACAACAGTGCACACATATGATATATCATATACAGATACAAATATTCATCTATCAATATGCATGTATGATATATACCATACATATAAATATATACTTTTTAATACATATAAAAATCCGGATGGATTGTGTATATATAAAAATCATGGACCTACATCAAGGAAAAGTTTCACACAGTGCAGTTCAAGTCCATGGGTCAGCTATCAAGTTGAAGCATAGCTTCTGACTCATGTAGCTGATAAACTGGGAAGCAGGAAAAACCAGACTTGATAGCTGATAGTGGGTCAGATGGAAGGCTGCTGATGACTCCCAAGCTCAGAGGCAATATGGCAGACCTTCCTTAGCTCAAGTGCAAAGTTCCAGAGTTCCATCAGCCAGATAGATGTCGGTCCGCAGTGTCTATTTATATATGAAATAGGTCATACTGCTAAGGAAATGTCATCAGGGTTGTGATCTGAGTCAGGGGTGGCATTCCACTTCAATCCTCCCACAGCTACTTGCCTGCTTGCAGCATGTCCTATCGTGGAGTTTATTGCACAGTTAGGCTATATCACAGGGATTACTTGGCCCGCCACCTGGCAATCCTGGCCCAGCCAAATTGACACAAAATTTATCATTTCTGGGGCTGTCATGGGTTGGAGATAAGGTGACAGTCACTAACCAAGGCAACGCTGAGCAAAGACAAAGTTAAAAATACTGATTTCAGAAGAACTTCGTTGTAGAGTTCATTGGTGTTCTTTTTTCTTCATTTAATGTTATACACTCTTCTTCTCTATATATCTACCTTAAGAGCTACTAAGAGACATAATTTCACTTAGGTATATAAATATTTATAACCCAGTGTGCAGAACATTGTAATAATAAAAATGTAGAAACATTTTTTTAAAACACCGATGCCTTTAATGTGGTGTTGGCAATTAGATTTTATAAAACACCAGGGCTATGAATATATGAGTGCTCAAATTGCTCTTCAACGAACCATCTTTCATAAACATATGCATCTTTTATACTTCATAAACATCAAAGGCCTTGAAGAGCAATTGCTCAACAAATATATTTTTTAATGCCACCCTCTCATCATAACAGGCCTGCAGTCTTAAGGTAATAGCCAACTGATGAATTTCTTCCTTAGGTTAGAATATTTAATCAAACTTTCTGCATCAGGAACTTTGCCTATGACATTGAAATTCAAATCATTTTTCACTTTGTTTGTTTGTGCGTGTGTATGTGTGTTTGGCATAAGCACAGGCTTCCAAAAGTAATTGGTAATAAATGTAGCAAATGCCTTGCATTATTCTCAACCTAATTTCCAAATTTGATTTTCCAGTGTAAAAACTCTAGGCGAAACAATAACCAATCATCCAGCTAATTGCTGTGAAGTAGGCAGGCATCTGTCTAGCCATTTATTGTATAATCTGGTTTGGTGTGATTTACCTCTGAAGCACTCAAAATATTACTACTTGTTTATTTGTATTGGAATGAATAGTCAACAGAGTCTTCATCTGGGGATCAAAGAAAATCTTTCGCTGCCCACACTGACTGCTCACAGGAGACCTGGGGGTGCAGTAATCACACACTGAGCTCTAACCACAAGGTCATCAGTTTGAAGCTGTAGACACTGCAGAAGAAAGATGAGACCTTCTACTCCCGCAGACATTTATTGTCCTGGAAATCCCCAGGGGCAGTTAGTTCTACCTTGTCCTATAGGATTGAGTCAGAATGGACTTGATGGCAGAGAGTTTGGGGTTTGGTTGACTGGTTACAGCATGAACTGCCTTAACCTGAAGCAAAGAAAACACCTGCTCACTGGCCAAAACTAAAGCCAATGGATTCAAGGTCAACAAGTCAGAGTAGTATGGTCAGGTGGTATGGAGTGGATTCCCACCTGGGGTTGAACTGCCCTCCTGGGGTTTCCAAGGCTCTGATTTTTTTTACAAATGGAGATTACCACATTTTCCTTGGCAGTTGGTGGGCTTGAGTCACTGAGTTTTCATGAGCAGCTGAGTGTTTTCACCTTCACAGCAGTGGATCTCCGCTGCAGCCTAAAAGAGGGAGAGACTTCTTTTGCCTTAACAATTTGGTCATGTCACAACATTCCCGTCATTAACCGATCTATAAGAAAAGGGAAAAATGGGATCAGCTCAGTATGTATCCCTCTCCTTGGAAATTGATAAAATTTAGCCCACCATCCTTCAAATTCACTGCTACTCAGTCCATTCCATCTCATCTCATCCTTATAGGACCAAGCAGAATTTAGCCAAGATGATATTCCAATATAAGCATGTCTTAAAACCTCAAACTGCCTCTGCCTTTGGTAACATGTTAACACACCATATTCTTTTGATTGACATCCTTTGCTATTTGGCTTAAAGCACCCTGGTCACACCATGGTCAGGGACTTCGTTGCCAACCAAAATACATAGCTTTGGGAACCCTCCAAGTGTTCTGCTCACAAAAAAGAGCAGTCTGCTTTCACAAAGATGCTTTTTCTTGTTTAAGAAAAGCATTGCTGTCAAGTCCATTCTGACTCATCTCTCCCTCTCATAGTTTCCAAGGCTATATTTCTCTACAGGACCAGGCAGTGCCATTGACTCTATAGTTACATCCCAACGCCTAAATCCCCAGCATCACTGGGACTCCATCCTGCAAGGATTCTATCTGTCCACAGAGGCACAACTCAAAACCTTCTTAAACATCTGTCTTGATATTTTTGCGATGGTTGTTTTAACAATCAATTTGGAAAAATCTGTTTTCTAATAAGAAAGCACTCCAGAGGCTATATCAAACACAGTTGAGTAGGTTTTCAAAATACAAAAGAAGTGTTGTGGGTGGGGGGTGGGAGGTGGTGGGAATCACTTGTTTGTCCATCCAAAGTCTTCTTAAAACAGCAAAATCTCAATGAGTTGTGCTGAGTGACTGTCAACTAACCCACTCTTAAGCATTCCCGGTTACCAGAGCCATGTTGATGTGAGACACTCCCACCCTTCTTTAAAGGTTAAGGCATGAACAAGCCAGGACATGCTTCGATAACCTCATTCATTTTCATCCAAACGCTGGAAAAACTATTGTTTGATCAGAGTCACAACAATGCTGAGGGTGATTGTATTCCCATCAGAGTCGGCAGTGGCCTTGCATGGGCGATGCACCTTAATGGTTGTTGCTCTGCGTCTGTGTGCTTTTTTAAAGACAATCTTCTGTTCTGGGGAGACATTGGCACTGCCAATGAGGCTCTCGTTTATCCAGTTTCAGGCAAATGGTCCTGTGATGACATGGCTTGCATTTTTCACAAGATAGCATCTGCTGTCTCGTAGTCTTCATTCTGTCTATTCTGTTTTCATTCACCCAGCGTCCCTGCCCATATTTAACATCTCACCTTTGCTTTAGGGTTCGCGCATAGAGCTGATCATGAAGGGAGACTATGGGTGATTCTGATTATTTTATAAGCCAACCTATCATTTAGATGAAGGAAACGTCTGGAAGTGACTTCATTTCTGAGTGCAAAGGGTATTTTAGTGAAATAGTCTTGGGTATGTTGGGTAGCAAGAGACAGAGAGAGGGGGGTTGTCCCTCCCCATGACTACACAAGACCCTCTAGAGGAGGTAGGAAGAGAATCAGATAAGCCTTAGCCAGGCATCACGACTGCAACTGGGCATGTTCCAATTCAAGCTCTAGCCAGGTGGGCTGTTGGTGCACCTGGGTGGCCCAAACTAGGCTCAGGTGTTCTTGATTCAGCCAATGGAGTCAAGCAATACCTTCAACCACGCCTCCCCAGCCCCAGCTTTAAATAAGCGGCAGGACAACCACTCCCTCTGCCCCCCTTTTTCCTCTATTTTCACCCCTTAACCAGGCTCCTGTGCCCGCTCCACTGTGCCGCGATCTGTCTGGTCTCAGGTCACCAGGGGAGTCCCACGAGGTTGTCGTGTCCAGTCGTGCGCCCCAGGGCTGCTCGCTCGCAGTATGGCTGCTTCCCTGAAAATAGCATGTGTCTCTTCTGAGACTGTAAAGCCTGAAACTTACTGTCTTTTATAAAAAAAAACTCACTTCGATCTCAACCCAGTCTTCTATTCTTTATCATGCGAAGCCAAGAATGGAGGTATTTCTCACCCGAGAAATCTAACAGGTAGGTTTCTGGTCTCTATTTGCTCTTTAAATCCAGCCTTTTTGTTAGAAATGGGACTTTGTTCTACAATTTCCTCCCCTTCGATTCAGGACCTTCTATTGTGCCCGTGGTCAAGAATAGTACATAGATAGTGGTAGCTTGGCATTATCTAATTCTTCTGATCTCAGGCTAGATAAAGCAGTAATTTCTATGGGCTAATAGACAGGTGGACTAATTTATTCTTTGAGTTTTGGGTGTCTTTCATGCACCTCAACAGTTTTTGAGCCCTACTTTCTAATTCTACAATCCTTGGCTCTCCCTGGTATTGAAGGAGTGTACAAAAAGATGTTTGTTGATATATAATTCAGCAATTATCTACAGAGTGCCGATTATGTACCAGGCAATGCTTTAGGCACTGAAGGTCTAGCAATGGATGAGAGAAAACAATTTCTTGCTCCCTCAAAGTCTACTTTCTATTAGGGACAGCAGTTAGTTAATAGCTATATAGCTAACCGACCAAAAGAATGTATCAGACAGTGATAGGTCATGCAGAGAATTTTCAAAGATCGTGGAGTCATGGTCTTATCACGTGGTTTCTGAATCACTAGAACTCATGTCACTTGGGAACTTGTTAGCAGTGCACATCCTCTCAGCTGCACCCTGATGTGCTGCATCAAAAAGCTTGGGGGAGGGGTGGCAGAAATCTCACCTCTAACAAGCCCTCTGGGTGGTTGTGATGCTTGCTCTGTTTGTCTGTTGTTTTTTTTTCAAAGTCATATCTTATTCTGCTCTCAGGGAAGGTGGTATAGAATGAAGTGTGTCTGCCCCCCCCCCTCAAAAAAATGTGAACAAATCCTAAGGGTACCTGTGGTTATAAATCAGGTTGGAAAGAGGTGTTCTTTGTTAGTTGATGAGCTGCAGACGGTGCTTGAGCACAGAAATTCTGAGATATCAAAGGAATGAAGCCAGCAGAGGAGAATGGGGAAGGGTAATGCAAGCCATCAGAGGAACAACCAGGAGCAGAACTCAAGAGAAGCAAGCCCCATCCCTCAGAGTGCTAGTGGTTTTGAACTGCTGAGTTTGTGGTTAGCAGTCTGACCCCTAACCATTATGCCACCAGGGTTCCTTCCTTTCTTTTCTAGCAGCAGGAAATAAACTAGAAGGTTTACAGAGCAGTTTGGGTCCTCATTCAACAATGTCTACACAAATGGTTTCCTGACATTGGTTACAGTCTTCACAGAGCCTCGCCTCCTCAATATTTCCAGTCTAGTCATTCCATTTCCACGGGTCTAGTTCCCCCATCTTCTTACCTTCTCCTTTTAGTTTTAAAGTAATGGGTGCATGTTTGGTCTCATACAGTGATTTAAAAGAAGACACACAATAGTTAATTATGACTTTCATTATTCTGTGAGCCAATCTGTTATTTAGCTACAAGGTGATATCAGGAGTTAGTTTCAGTTCAAGATTTGAAGAGTTTTTTCAGGGTAACAGTTTTAGGGAGTCCGACAGTCTCAACCAGTTCAGTAACTATGTGTTTTGCTGTTCCTGTTTGTTTGCTTTGAATTTGATATTCTGGGTTCCTTCCCTTCTATACCCCAAATCAAAATCACTGTCATCGAGTTCAATACAGCTCCTATGACCTGAAGGATAGAGTAAAACTGCTCCCACAGGTTTACAAGATTGTAACTCTTTACGGGTGTAGAAATCCTCATCTTTGTTCTGCAAATCAGCTGGAAATTTTGAACTGCTGACCCAGTAGTCAGTAGTCCATTGCATAACCACTATACAACCAGATTTCCTTGCCGTTTTATAAAAACAGAACAGACAAACAAAAAGCTTCCCTGCCGTTAAGTCAATGACAGTTTATAGTGACCCCATACTACAGGGGGCTTTAATTGTGGACCTGATGAGTCCAGACATCAATTGTATCCAGCACATTTGCACACATGTTGCCATCATCATTTTCTAAATATATACTTTCTATCTCAGCCCTTGGTATCAGCTCCTCCTTTCTCCCTTTCTTCCCTCCTCTTGACCTCATGACCGCTTAATAAAGTGATAAACTATTATTGTTTTCATATCTTACACTGACTGCTGTCTCCTTTCATCAGCATTTCTGTTTTTCATCTCCCTGGGTGAATGGGTGGGGCTGTTATGTGTTGATCATTGCAATCAGTTCTCCTTCCTCCCTTTAGCCTCCCAGCTGCCCCCTACCCTCCTGGTATTGCTACTCCCGTTTCTGTTCCTGAGGGATTTATCTGACTTGGATTCCTTGTGTCGTGAGCTCTGTACCAGTGCACATGCTCCAGTCTAGCCAGAACTCAAAGACAGGACTGGGGTCATGATATTGTGGGGTGAGGAAACCTCAAAAACCAGAGGCAGATTGTGTACTTTATTGGTGCTCTCCTGAGCCATAGTTGACTCATCCCCCTTTCTGTGAGGGGAGGTCCTATTGTCTGCAGATGGTTTTAGGGTCTCTGCTCCAACCCATCTCATTCTCAACAATATGCTTTTAGTTTGCTTGGGTCTTCTGGTACCGTTATATGATTCCATTGATACCTCATGATCACACAGGCTGCAGTGCTTCTTCCATGTGGACTTTGTTGTTTCTCTACTAAATGGCTGCTTGCTTAACTTCGAGTCTTTAAGACCTCAGACACCATATCTTTTGATGGCAAGGCACCAACCGCTTTCTTCAAAAACATTTGCTTAAGCACCCATTTTGTCTTCAGCAATTGTGTCAGCAAGGCGAGCATCACAGAATGCCAGATTGTTAGAACAAAGTGTTCTTTCATTGAGGGTGGGCTCAAGCAGAGGCCCAAAGTCCATCTACTTCTTCAATGTATTGCCATATAAATATATGTACATAGGCCAGTAGCTCTATTTTTATGGATTACTTTATGTACATTAGTGTGCACCTATGTTTATATCGCTCCATAGATTTACTTCCTTTATCTTTCCTCCGTTTCCTTTTACCTTCCTCCTGGCCCACCATCACACTTACTCTTCTTCTGCCTCTTAGTAATTCCTCTCAGCTTAATTGCTGTTACTTCAACATCACCGGGATTGCTACATTCTCCTTCTTGTTGCTTTTAGTTCCCTACTTGTTCTCCTGTGTATGGCATTGACAGTTCTTTTCCCCTGCTATCGTCTTCCCCCAAGTCTCTCTGAAACCATCGGCTCTGTTGCTTTCTCTTCAGACTTGCTTCCCTTGCCTATCTTATATAAGTAGGCAAAAGAACAATAACAGATAAAACCAAAAGGAAACAAAAGATTGAAGAAAAAGAGAAAAAACCCTAAAAACTAGCAAAAAAGCAAACAGAAGTCTAGGTCTATCTGCTGACTTTTATGACTACCTCCCCACCCATCCTGGGGCTACTGAGAACTGCCTCTTCTCATCTGAAGTCTATTTTGGGGGCTCCTCCGGTGTTATGTGGCTTTGCTTTGTTCCTGTTGTTGACCTATTATGCTCCTTCTTGGTTTGCCCCTCTGAGAGAAGGGGGAGGGGGGCGAGGTAGGATGATGAGACCAGATTCACTCCCTGACACGTATCCCTGCCTGGTATTGTCCTCTGTTGTGGAATGCTCCAGCGAGGAAACACTATGTCTCAAGCTGTTGTGGACCCTACATTTCTTTCTGTTCTGTAACAGCTCCATGCAGGGATGTCATTCCCAGGGCTTGGTGTGCCAGTATGGGATATAGTCCTTCATTCTTTCTTTATCCTTCTTGGGGGAAACCCTTTTATATCATTCAGGTAACATCATTTGGCTGCCATAAACAATGTTCCATATTGAACACTTGGGGAATGAAGGACGTAGACATTCATTTATGAGACAAAATAATCTGTAATTCACAGACATCAAAAACCACCAAAGACCTATTGACATTGCACTGGGGATTTTTTTGGTTTTTAATCACAATTACTTAATAAGCATAGATAAATAAATAGACTGATGGTAGATGTCTGCCACTGAGTAGATTCCAAATCATGTGTTCTTATATATAAACAGAAAGAAGTGGCTGGTGCCTGATTGTGATAGGTAGGCTTGTTGTGCCAACATGTGATAGGTAGGTTTGTTGTGACAACATAGGTTGGTTTGTTGTGACAGTATGGCCAATGAACACACATAAGATCAATTGAAGGGTGGAGATATAATTGGCTCAGTGAGCCTCGCCCTTGCTCTCTTGCTCTCGGTTCTTCAGACCAGCCGATTGCCTTGTTTGCCCTGTGCCTTGATATCCAAGCTACACGAGCCATGGGACACCTAATCTATGAACTGTGTTGCTGTGAGTTGAGGTTCCTTCAAGCCCTGCTTCACCACGCTCCTGGAATAGACATCTCTTGAGCTGGGGACTGTTGGACTCTGTCATCTGGCTGACTGTTGGTGACCTGCCTTGCTGTTCACTGCCCGTGGCTTGATGGCCTGAATTACTCTACAGAGGACTACTTGGCGGCCCTCAAGACTCCAAGGACTGCCAGTCTACTAGCTGTCTCACACAAGTGAGACAAGCCATTTGTACTGCTTTATAGATTAGTTAACTGTTCATTTTTTATGTTAGATATCTTTCTATCTATATAACTATAGAGAGAGAATTATTAGTGTCCCCCCTGTGTAGCACACTGATCCTGTGTCATCCGCCCAATGGCTAGCATCTTTGTGCCAACCCGTGGGTCTCCCTCACCCTTGTAGCCTCTCTGCCTCACCAATTCTGACGTCTTCCTGCATAAAGTTTCCATGTTTCAGAAGTTTCTTCAAGTTTCAGAAGTAAATTGGCATCCCTCTCCTCCTAGTTTGCCTGGTCTGTAAGTATCACTGAAAATGGTCCATCCTAAGTGTCACTACTGGTATTGAAATATTGATGGTCTAACTTCTCACAACACAGTAACACAACAGCTTGCACAATGTAACAACCTGAGAGCTGCACAGGGAACCACAGGCTTGTTATTTTTAGGAGCTATCCATTTGGTTCAAACTCATGACAGCACTATGTATAACATAAAGAAACTCTGCCCAACCCTGTGTCATCCTTACTCTTGTTATGTTTGAGTTCACTGTGGCAGCCACTGTGTCCATCCATCTTACACAGGGACTGACACTTTCTCACTGACCTTCTGCTTTACTAATCATGAGCTCCTTTTCTCGGGACTGGTCTTTGCAGATGTGACAGTCACCGACTGAATCTGATGTCAATTTCAGGGTTAAGAGTATAGGGGTGGAGGCTAGCCTGTCAATCTGGAGATAGCCAATGAGACCTCTGGGTGGGCATGTGGTAATTCCTTCATAGAGGCAGAAACACTATCTTTCTCGTTCACTTCTTTGGGGATTTTCTGCTGACAACACTCGCTGCCTGAGAGACTCGATTGACAAGGCTGGCTCCCTGCAAGATGCCCCTGAGGAGAAGCCATATCAACCTACCCTGATGTGGCCAGAAACATGGACCTAAAAGCCACATGGGGACTCCTGTCAGCACTGAAGGGCTTACAATGCTACTGAATCCAAAAACTTTCTACCCACTGGCTTGTGATTGTCCTGTGTTTAGCACCGTCATTGCATGTGTTTCATGAATCTGAAGAACACTTTATAGAGTGGTATCAGACAGATGGGCTAATATCAGACTTGTGGACTTGGACTGGACTGGGTCAGGATGCTTTCTCAATGTTCCATTCCTCTTGTATATAAACCTCTCCCTTATAGACATATGCATGTGTATGAATTTGTTTTTCTAGTCATCCAGGCTAACACACTGGACAATATGTCCAAAGTACATGAGTTGAGGTCTCACGGTCCTCACTTCTAGGGAGCATTCTGGCTATATTTCTGACAGGACAGCGTTGTTTGTTCTTCTACCACTCCATGGTATTTTCAATACTCCACAGGTTTAGCCACTCTTAATGACAAAATGACCAAATATTTTTGTTGGGTAGAAGCAGACATATAGCTACACTTGATGTTCTTGTTTCTCTATGTCATCTATAATTATACTGATTAAAAAAGATGCTTCTCTTCCAGAACACAGCATCTTTCACAAACTACACAAGGCAGAATCATGAGCATTTTGTGAAGCTGGTAATTCTAATTTTATTATGATCCTTGTGCAAATGAATAATTTACACACTTGTTGTTACTTAGATGAATTGATGATTTTTCTCATGTGGAAAGATGATTATTAAAATAGTCCATCCTTAAGGACACTGACCCCTTTCTGAGCACCACAGTGGGTTTGAAGCACCTTCAATTGTTACCTCTTGTCTCTTATCTGGATCTCCTATTCACTAAAAAGAAATTCCGCATGCATTTTCTCTTCCACACATTTGCATGTAAATTAGAGCTCTCTTTGGGTAGTAGATAATTTCTCTTTTTATTCTAATTTACTTGCCTCTTAATAGGTTTCCACATATTTGTTTTCTGATTCACAGCTCTGCTCATTAAAAATAAAATCCTTGGAATGTTATTTGGTTAGAGATAACTTGAGAGAAACTTGTGAGAGTACTTAAAAGTTTTTAAAAAATAATTTACTTTGATGGTAAGAAGCACAAGGTAGCATGCCAGAAGTTTGTAATTTTTTTAAGTAAAAACTCAAATTTGAAAATGAACACCCACCTCTTGGCATGTAGATTGTTTAATGACCATTATCACCTTGCTTCTTGCTGTCCAAACCCACTGCCACTGAGTTGACTCTGATTTATAGCAACCCTTTCTGAGAGTAGCATTGCCCCATCAGTTTTCTGAGGATGTCAGTCTTTGCAGGAGCAGGCAGCCTCATCTTCCTCTGGAAGATGTGAGTGAAGACTTCATAGTCAGCAAGCAGCCCAACGTGGAGCCCACTGCACCCAGAGAGTCCACTTTTGGCTTTCCAAAAAAAAGCAAACCCACCTCACTTCCCTTTAATGATTCTGACTCAAAGCTCATATAGGACAGGGTAGAGCTCTCAGTGAGTTTTCTAACACTGGACTCTATGGGAGTGGAAAGCTACATCTTTTCTCTCAAGAAGTGGCCCATAGTTTTGAACTGCTGATCAGTGGGTTAGCAGCCCAAGGTATACCTACTAAACCACTCTGGCTTAGGACTCCATTATTACTTTCATTCATATTTTCCCTTGTCTCATGGGATTATGTTAAAAATAGTTGACTATACTAAGACCCATTCATTCTTCAGCCCACTGAATAAAAGATGTCTTGATTGCCCATTGTTTGGTGCTACTGAGCAGATCCCAACGCATAGCAACCATATCTAAGTATAACAGAATGAAACACTGCCCAGACTGCACCGTCCTCACAGATATTCCTACGTTCGAGCCCCTTTCTAGAACTGCTGTGTCAGGCCATCTCTTTGACGTCTTCTTTCTTTTCTGCTGCCCACTACTTTTCCAAGCATGATACATGATGTCCTTCCCCAGTGCCTAGTCTGTCCTGACAACATATCCAAAGCACATGAGATGAAGTCTCACCCTCCTTCCTTCTAAGGAGAATGTAATATAATTTCAGGATCAGCACCTAAAATGAGGCCCAGGACCAACAGTGGAGAAGACCATAAACTGTTCCTATATATATTGACAGCGGTTCTCAAGCTGGGGAACGAGCTACCCTTTATCAGGGGTCATCCAATTCATAATGGTAGCAAAATTGCAGTGATGAGGTAGCAACAAAAACAGTTTTATGGTGAGGGGTCCCCACAACATGAGGGACTGTATTAATGGGTTACGGCATGAGGAAGGTTGAGAACCACTGCAATGTACGTACATGTTGAAGTGTAAGAAAATGAGAACAAATCTACTAGAGTCAAATTGCAACCTTACTTCTCTCCCATCTAGATTTCAAGAACATCTCAAGGACAGATTTGATCCATTGAACACTAATGGTCAGAAGATGTGATGAGTTGTGGGCTGACATTAAGAACACTGTACATGATAAAAATAAAAAGACAAGAAAGAAAGTAAAATCTATTTGATTCTGAAACTTGCTTGATTATTTACTATGGAACAAAACAATTAAAATTATCCTTGACTTAGAGTTATTTACAAGCCAATCGCAAAGGTAATTACTAAAGTGATATTAAATATCTCAGGAGAGTATGTGTTATATATTGGCTATGCTGGGTCCCTGGGTTGCTGAGTTCTGAGCATGCTGGATCACTGGAATCAAATGGAATGCTTCTAAAAAATATGGATTCAAGGAATTTTCAATTGGCTAGTAAGCAAAAGATTGACTGTTTGAATACAGCCAGTGGGGCTGTGGAAGCAAGTCCTGGTGAACTACCTGCATAAGGATTGCAACCAAAAGAACCCCTGGAACAACTTTGCTCTGCAGCACAAGGGTTCATTATGAGTTGTGGGTGAACTGAAGAGCAGCTAAGAACAGAGAAATGTCCCACAACCCCCCTTCCCTTGCTCATGTTTATCAAGTTGAATCTCACGCACAGCAACCTTGCATGGCAGAGTGGAACTCTTTTACAGGGTTTCTTGATCGCTCTTGCCAATGCGATGCAACAGGTCTGCCCTACCTTCTAGGGTCACTATAAGTAAGAGGGATTCAGGAAGAGTTCAACCACCTCAGTTCAAATCCAAATGCTGGGCCATTGGCCGCTTTCCTTATCCCATTGAATCAGTCTCTCCGAGGTGCACCGCAAAGCCCCTATTTATTAGAAAAGTTGATGAGGTCACTGGGAGGCATGTAGTCTTACTTTATGAACCCCTGAGATTTCAGACCAGGGGGAATCTTGCTTCTATTAGAAATAGAGAAGATGCTCTTTGCAGCTGAGGTTGGGTTGAGGCAGGCCTTAGAACTCTCAGAAGGAAAGAAGGAAACAGCCCAGGTGGTGTACCTGTCTGCCTAAAGGCACCCAGCTGGAAGGAAGAGGCAGGGAAATCTGGCCCTCCTCCATTGTCCAAGACTGTGAGAAGTGGACGAATTGGTGAAGCCCTGGGGTTTGCCTTATATTTATGAGGTTCTCAAATGGAAGGTATTATGAATAAGAGGCTTATACATATTTTAGAATTATTAAGCACTATCATCTACTCCCTTAGAAGCATTTTTCTTTTTATATCTTGACTCTTCTTTGAGTTCTATTGTCACTGTTTCCAAGCCCTTATTGCTTTTAAATATATTGATAAAAATATATATAGATATATAAACATGTATATACAGAGAGAGAAAGATAGATATAACTTCAGACACATGTACAGGTGCAGTATAGGTATAGGTAGACATATAGATAAAGGTATTGGCAAGGATGGTGAGATTTCATCATACATACTTTGGGCATCCTGTCCAGGAAACCAGTCCTTGGAGAAATACACTATACTTGGTAAAGTGGAAGGGCAGAAAGGGAAGAAGGTCCTTGATGAAATGGACTGACACAGTACCTGTAACAATGGGCTCAAGCATAGGAACAATTGTAAGACTGGCACAGGACTGAATAGTGTCTAGGTCTCCATGGGTCAGAATTGAATCAATGACACCTAATAGCAGCATAGCTATAGATACATATGCAGGAAGACACCATGCAAAACTCCCATGAAATTTTGAACATTATCTTCAATACATTTATAAGTATCTATTACTCTAGGATATCCCTGGGTCACACACAAGATCTATTTCTATCTCTGCTTTTAAGTCAACACTTAGGCCAATCAGAACTGGTGCATACAGTTCTCACTTGTCCTTACTTGAGTGCTGTGGGTTAGGCTGCTGGCAGCAAGGTTGATAGTTCAAACCCACCAGCCTTTCCTCAAGACAAAGATGAGCCTTTCTGGTCCTGTAAGGATGTCTCAGAAATTCTATACCAGGGTGGTTGTGAATTGCAATCAACTGATCGTAGGGTTGGTTTTGTGTTAGTGCAAAGAAAGGCTCAGAGAATTTCCAAAGACTTAAAGTTCAGCGCTCTCCTTTCAGGACAGTCCATGGTTCTGCAGGCACCTCAGAAAGACAGGGTCTCATGGAGAAAGGTCACCAAAGCCATATAACCTAAACCTAGACTATTATCAAACTCAGCTGCCCAGTTTTCAAATGTATGAAGAAACTTATAAATTTTCATTTTGGCATTAACTGCCTTTTTCCTAAATACATTTTGTCTTATTTTTTTATCTTGCAAATGGCTTTGGTTGCCCAGTTGGTTGGGCTACAATATGCAAGGTCTTCGGTTAGAAGCCTCCAGTTGCTCTCAGGGAAGAATGTACGGCTTTCTATTCCCATAAAGAAGTATAGCCCTGGAAATCCACAGGGGCAGTTCAACCCTGTCCTGTAGGGTGGCTGCGAGTTGAAATTACTTTGAGGGTAGTGAGTTTGGTTTCCAGTTTTAGTAAGACCCTTCCCCAGGCAGGCCTTTCTTTCCACAAGATAGTCCTTCCTTCTTCTTGGTTTTCTTTGTAGAGAGCTGGAGCAACTCCTTTGTATACCACACCAAAAAAATCTATTTTTCAAAAGACTCTTTCCACAATCCAAATGCCTTTTGAAAAAGCCATGGTTTCTCCGTCACTGCTGGAAATGTCACCTTTATCTTAAGCAGACAATTAAGCTTTGCCAGCACCACAAAATCTTAGTACTGCATCGAACATTCTACCTGATTCCTTTTACCTTTGAAATGTGGCTGGGAAGACGTGGATACTAGAAGGCATGGATACTGGCATGGCACTGACATTGTCTTGCTGTGTGCTTACAATGTTATTGCATGTTATTGCAACCTGCATGTCCACGGCAGGGATCTTATTAAGTCTTCTGTAATTTTGTGGACATGAGTGTAATTAAAACTAGTCTGTAAATTCACTCCACCAGAGTACATGTAATCGCCGCTCTCCTGCATTTCCCTGCCAGTGAATCAGATCCGGTGAGCCCAGGTACTGCTAAGGTGGGCTCTGCATAAAGGAATTCCATTTGTGCGCTGATTGTTGGGAAAGGTCAAGTTATTTGTATCACATGAGCACAGACGTCAATAAAACCTTGCTATTATTATTTGCTCCTCTTCCCAGGTTCTCCCCAGCCTCATTACAGTGAGTGCCCGCCATTAGGGCCACCAAAGAACTGGGCTCGCTCACCATCACTGCTCAGGGATGCAACAAGGAGAAGCAGAGAAACAGAGCACCTCTTCTTGCTTTTTGTTTCTGAAGCTTGGTCCTTGAAGTACAGAAAAGATTTAGAGTATGACTTTCAAATTTTGGGGAGTATATCCTGTATGAAAATGTTGTTTTCTCTCTCACCCATGTAGAAAATATTGTTCTAAAAGAACAAAAACCTTCACAACTGAACAGATAAACAATAGCCTGCTACCTTGAGAAAAAAAGCCAAAAAGTTTGGATCAATAGTCAACATCCATGGACACCAAAATTAAAACAAACACTCTGCCAGGGAGTTGATTCCCTCTCACAGGAAGTTTGCAGGACAGGGTTGGATGTATCATTATGGGTTTCAACACAACCTCTTTGCTGGAGTAGAAAGGCCCATCTTTCTCCCTAGGAGTGGTTTCAAATGACTGATCTTGTGGTTAGCAGCCTGACTCGGAACCACTATGCCACCAGAGCTTCCTCCCATGAATGCAGCAGTCAAAAAGTCAAATGGTGTCTTCTGCAGCAAATCTATACTGTGTTACACCAGACTGACTAGAGAAACAAGTCCATTGACACTTATGTAGATGTAAGATGGAGCTTTATATGAAGAGGTAATTGCATATTAGAAAAACATCCCAGCCCCGTCCAGATCAAGCCCTTAAGTCTGATACTAGTCCATAAACCCCTCTTCAGACTCACAAAGCCATAAGCAATAACGCAAAATGCAGGAGGACCACCGGCAGGTGGTTGTAAAGTCTTTTGAATCAATGGCAGTGGGAGAATCTCAGGGCCCCTGGTTGGTCTCTGAGTGACTCTATGGCAGGAAGGTGAAGGAAGAGAGGGAGGTGGGGTTCTCCAGACTCAGGAGAACCAGTATGAGGAAGTCATACCCACAAGGAGGCACCCTCAGGCTGTGATCTGATAGACAGGCTAGTCGCCATCCCTAAACTGCAAGTTGACATGAAATAATGTAGCTACCACGTGCCACACAAGGCATCTTTCCCGTTTTTAAAAGCAAAAGTGTCACTTTGATGACTAAGGTGTTCCTGACCCAAGCCATCATCTTTTCAGTTACTCATGCATGGAAAAGCTGGACAAACAGAAAAGAAAACAAAAGAAGAACCGACACATTCAAGTTTCAGGATTAGTGGAGGACATCGACTGCACAATGCCCTGCCAACAGAACAAACAAACAGATCTTAAGAGAAACACAGGGCTGAGCCCCGGTGGCGTGAGTGGTTGAGTGCGGGACTGCGGCACACGGGCTTGGTGGTTCAAATCCAGTGGCTGCTCTCAGGAGCAGCACTGGGGAGTGCCCACGTCCACCAGAGGCAGTGATGACCACCCCCCACCCCCCCAAAAAGAGAAACACAACTAGAATATTCTTTAGCAGCAAAGTAGAGAGAGACTTCAGCTGTTTTTCTTTGGACATCAGAAAAGACCACTTTCTGGGAGCAGACATCATGATTGGCTGAGTAGAGGGTCAATGAAAAAAAGAAGACCGTTCAGTGGGATCATGGATTAGCAGGATGGCAGCAACAATGGCCTCAAGCATATTAACAATTCAGGAGGTGGCAGAGCAATGGGCAGCATTTTGTCCTATTTTACCTTAGCTAGTCCTTTGTCAGAATGGACACAAAGGCAACTAAGAGAAGCAGGCCTCCAAAGGTCAAGAATGGGGGCAGGATGGATGTGTGTCCACTAGAGAACCTGAACTCCATTAAACAGCATGTCCCCCTTATTTCTGCCTCACACCACGATCCTAAAAGATGAACCTACTGCATTGTGAGATCCGAACATTTTTCTAAACTATGCCTTTCAGCTTCTTTTTAAAATGAGCTAGAATGTCACACTTGATGCTTTTCTGTCGACCACACAAAATCCCAGGCTTTGACAAGCAGGCAAGGAAATCCAATGATTGCAGCAACAACCCTAATAGGCGCTCAAACGGTCCTCATCAAATCGTTGTCCATCCAAATACCGTGTATAATTTTTGCCACTTAGACCCCAATATTCAGAAAATCTATACCCTGGAAAATGAACAATCAGAAGTAGTCATGCATGGAAAATGAAGCAGAGGAGTTCCCGTTTCCACTGGTTTGGTTTTTGTTTCCATTTATAGCCTGAATATAGCACAAGATTGATGTCGAACTGAGAATGTCACTACAAACTTTGGGGGGGGTGGGGATTGCTATAAAAATAAAAGTGATGATCCAGGTTTGACCAATTAAAAAAATGTGCATGTGTGTGCTCTGCGCCCTGTTTTCTTGGAACATGTTGGGAATGCTATCTGCCTGGCAACCCATTTTTTAAAAAATAATCTAATCTATCCTAGTTGTGCCATCGACCATGTAGCTAAATTGCCCGTGGAACTGAGGAATCCCAAGGTGCACCTGCGCAAATTGCAGGTTAGCCATGCTCTGCCCCCACCCCCCGCGATCCGTTCCTCCGAGCGGGACAGTTGGGGTTGCAAAACAGGAAGTGTCTGAGTCAAGAGAACAGGAACGGATGAAAGCAAACGTGGGCTCGCTGGAATGAACGTGTTCTGTTCTGTACGGCGCGGCCAAATGGCCAGAGGGCGAGGTATTTTTAAAAGAGTTTTGCGTCTTTGCTGGAAGATAATTGGAACGGCTGCGTTGCAGAGTTGTCTTCTAATTGTTGCTACTGAGCAGCCTCGGAGAAGTCCAATAAGCCTCTCAAGGCGCACCGGAGAGCGGCGCTGAGCGCCATCTGGCCTGCTTTCCCAGGCAGTGGTTCCTCACAGCTGACGTGCATGCTAACGTTCGCTTCTTCAGGAGTGAGGTGGGGGCTGCACCCCCAGCCTCCCACTCTGCCCTTGAGCTCAACGGATCAGCTGCCGTCGGTGTTTGCTTCCCTTCAACACGGAAGTCAAGTGAGTGCTTTCTGTTCACAGAGCCAGCCGTGCTCATCACAGCCATGTTGAACATTTTCAGGTAAAAAGTCAAAGTCAACCATAAAACCAAGCTTCTGTCTTATTGAGGGATGGCCATCAGGGCCCGTGCCATGGAGTTGAGACTGATTCATATGGACCCCAGGGAACTGGGGATGGAGATGTCAGTGCAAACCAAAATCATCTATAGCTTCAGTGTAATCCTGATCAAAAGGCCAACAGTCGTATTCATAAAAATGGAGAGAAGAGGAATCCTCAACTTTATAAGGTATACCAAGGGTCCTCAAATGACTAAAGTAATGATGAAAGAGGAGAACAAAGTGCAAGGGCTCACATTTACTGAATTTAAAACATATTATGTAGCTATAATAATTAAGACAGATTGTTGAAGTATAACAGTAGACACCTAGACAAATCAAATAGAATTCTAAACCTACAAATAAATCCAAAGAGAATTATAGGCCAGAGGGGATTATATGTAGATCATTGTAATTGGTTTCCTCTTTCTCCCTCCATTCCTAGGGTCACCACTCTCATTATTAGTCCTGAGGGGTTTCCCTGTCCTAAATTCCCTGTATTTCCAGCTCTTGCCTGCACCGGTGTACATGCTCTGATCTAGTCGGATGTGTAAGGTAGAACTGGGGTCATGAAAGTGGGAGAGAGGAAGCTTTAAAGAACTAGAGGAAAGTTGTATAATTCATCAGTGCTATATTAGGGGTTATTATTGCTTCATTTCTATCCCTGATAAATCTCAACAATCCACCACTCACACATATATACATATATGTTGTTGCTAGGTACAGAGTCGTTTCTGACCTATAGGAACCTTATGCACAACAGAGGGAAGCACCGCTCAGTCCTAACCATCCTGACAATGGTTATTTTAAGCCCACTGTTGCAACCGCTGTGTCAAATCCATTTTGTCAGGGGTCTTCTTTCTTGGTGCCCTCTGTTTACCAAGGATGATATCAAGGTCTGGTCATTCTGGACCACAGGTCCTGCCATTCTTGCTTCAAAAGGGCATTCTGGCAGTACTTCTCCCAAAACAGAATTGTTTGTTCTTTTGAAAGCCCATAGTCCATCATCTGTTCATTTATTCTATCATTCAACAAATATTTCCTTTGTATTTGTTTACTCTCTGGGGCCCCGTGAAGCACCAGGCATAGCAGTAGACCTAAAAGATAGACTCTGTCATTGTTTAGAAGAAGCGGGGAGGGATCCACTGTCATTGAGTTGATTCCTTAGGATCTAATAAAGCAGAGTAGAACCATCCCTCAGGGTTTCTGGGACTGTACGTTTTTGCTGCTGAAGCTTCTTCTTTCTCTTGCAGAGCAGCGGGTGGTTTTGAACTGCTGACCTTGCAGTTAGTTCAATGCTTCATCCACCACATTGCCAGGACTCCTGCCTGAGAGAAAGGCAGAAATAAAATCAAGATATAATCCAATGACATGATATTCATAAATACAATTAAGTTTTGGGGGTGGTGCTTTTGCCCACGGTGGTCAAGGCGATTGTAACCATGGAGCTGAAAGCTAAAGAATGCCAGGTCTTCAGAGAGATTATGGGTTGGAATCGGAGCTCTTAAGGCCCAGGGGGAAGAGATTTCTGAGAAATTGAAAAGAAGTCCATTTAGCCGGGGTTTTGTAAGAAAAGGGAGAATGATAAAGGATGTGAGTGAAGAGGTGGGTAGAGGCCAGATTCTAGAAGTCTCCTAGACCATCTCTGGTGGGTTTTATAATGAGGCGGGCCACCATGAATCACATCTTCCAGGAACCTGATGGAGTCGTGAGTTACAAACTGGGCTTCTAAACCCCAAGGTTAGCAGTTTGAAACCGGCAATCATTGTGCACGACAAAGATGAGGCTTTCTGCTCCTGTAAAGATTTCAGTCTCAGAATTCTCCAGGGACAGTTCTACCCTGTCTCCTAGTAGCTCTGTGAGTTTGAGTCGACTCCATGGCAGTGTGTGGAGTGACAGCATCCTTTGCGCTGTTCTCTCCTGAACACCGAGTTGCTAATGAGAAGACTGCATAAAGGTCGCGGACATGCGACCCTTGTAAATCAGATGACGACAACGCAAATGCAATCATTTTACTAGGTTCTGTTTACAGACCGTTGTCAGGTGAATGCTTTGAAGCCTCAGGCTTGCCTTTTGTCTATTAAACAGTCCTCCTCTCTGTACCTTTGAATTGATTCCAACTCCACGCAACCCCATGCCAGGGGAGAGCTGCCCCATCACGTTTCTAAAAGTTGTAATCTTTTAAGGAAGCAAATG
The DNA here is from genome assembly GCA_004026705.1 of Nesogale talazaci. Lineage (NCBI taxonomy): Eukaryota > Metazoa > Chordata > Mammalia > Afrosoricida > Tenrecidae > Nesogale > Nesogale talazaci. Next base: position 32,289 of record PVJH01005744.1, read on the forward strand.
GCCTCATCTCTCTCCCATGGAAAGGCTGTTGGAGCCAGCCCTACTACCAGAGCCTCAACCATAACAGAAATAGACTGCTACTTCTTTCTTCCACTGTGTGACTAGTGGCTTTAACATGTCATCACTCTTTGAGTTATTGGTCAAGTGCTTTAACCATTGTGCCACCAAATCATGAAAAGAAATCTAATTTTTCTGCCATTAAGTTGATCACAACTGATAGCGGCCTCATACACTCAGTAGAATTATCCCACCAGGGGTTTCTGCAGCTGAAAGAAGTGACTGTGGGCTTCAAACTCACAGACCTTTCAGCCAACAGTGCATCCCTGGGCTCCTTTTAAAATCAATAAATGATTTTAACAGAAACAGGATCATTCCTGAACACTATGACAAGTTTCCAGCAGCCACCATTTCATTAGAAGGATCAATTGAGAATGGTGTTCTTTAGTATTCAATTGCTTCTATCTGATGCAGGAGATCTGCAGGCAGCCCTCTCCTGGCTGGTGGCAGTCTTCCAAACTCCAACAAAATCCATATGTCACTGCTGCTCCCTGCCTTGTCACCAGTGCCCTTAAGCAACAGAAAAGTTAGATTGGTGACATTTTGTGACAGTCTCTGGAATGTCTAAGTTCATAAATTAAAAAAAGAAAAAAGATTCCATCCCAGTGGGCTCAAAGTTGGCAAAATAATTATATGGAAACCGTTGTTACTCCTCACAAATATGACAGTTTCCATTACATGCAATGTCTTTGGCTATTTAGAAAGTAGAGTAGGATGGGAACACTGTGTGTGTGTGTGTGTGTGTGTGTGCGTGCGAGTTTTACATGGAGAAAAAGTCAAATACAAAAACCAGATTTGCAACCAAGGTGATGGATTGTCCCCTAATGACCTCAACGTCTTCATTATCTAACACTTATCACCCCCATAGAGAGAAGGCTTTACATGCGTGATTTGGTCAAATTAGGTGAGATTAGGTCATTGACACAGTCATCTCTTCTTAACCATATATGTCATCATTGGAACCTCTGGAAACCCTGCAAGAGGAGAACATACCTAACTACTTGCCATGTCATTTTATGTGGTTTCCCACAGATCCTAAAAGAACCAAACCTAAATTTGAGGGCAGAGTTGAATCTCTGAAAATATTCCATCTTCGGCCTAAGTCCTGACTTCTGGTCAGTTAAAGGGCCAGTTCCCATGAAGGACAAGATGCAATTGCTAGTGAAGGGTCCTTGGGTTTGTGCTTGGGGCTTGAAAAATTCACCATCCTGGAGTCAATGCTGACGAATTGACACGACAGAAGTGCCCCTGTGGGTTTCTAAGACCAACTTTTTATGAAATAGAGAGCCTCGTCTTTCTTCTGCAGAGCCGCTGCTGGTTTCAAACTGCTGGTCTCTTAGTAAAGCAGCCTGGTGTATCAAGCACTATATCACTGGGGCTCCTCACAGGGCTTTGGGGGGTCATGAATATGAATAAAAGGCCACATTCTTCAAACATCTCTGGAGTTGGTAACAGTGAAGCAAATTTGATTCAAATTTTGACCAGGATACTTCCCAAACTAAAATCTGTTGCATCACATACTCGAGGATTAAGGTCTCTTTACTAGTCTCTATGAGCTTTAGAAAATGAATCTTTCTCACCTCCAAATATTTTCTTCTGTTTCAAAAATAATGATTAAGAAATACGCCTTGCCAAATGGGTGGGATGGGGGTTCTAAAACAAATCAAAGTAAAACATAAAGTTTTTACCTTTCAAATGTAATTTGCAGCTATGGTCTTCAGAGAAACCATTGTGAAATTTTGGTGTGTCCAGAGCTTTTACAAGTATCTGTGTTGATACAACAGCGTATTTGTTTTGGTGCAATTTTGGTAATCCAGAAATCATACTTTACCTTACTATCTATATTGATCATTCTCAATGAATTATATAAATCAGAAATATTCTCACAACTTGATCTCATTATTTCATTAAATGGGCATGCAATAATTTTTAAAAGACAATTACCCATCTGGTAGACATTCGGCTCCTTAATAAACCATACATACTACTTGAAGGACCCTTGCTGGTGAATGGGGTTAAACACTGTGCTGTTAATTACAAGGACAGTGTTTCAAACCCACCAGCTGCTCAGAAGAAGAAAGATGAGGCTCCCATATAGATTACAGTCTTGAAAATGCAAGGTATTCAGGCTCTCCTATCCTAGAGAGTAGCTGAGTTGGAATGAGAATGATGGCAATGGTCTGAGCCTTTGCCAACAGATATACCAAGATGTGATCATTTCTCTTGATCTGGTCCATCTGCCATCCTGGTACACATCATGTCTCTATAAGGACTTCCTTGTGGCCTCCCACTGAGAGGCTAGTCCTCACTCAGGAGCCAGAGTGCACTGATTCAATCTAAGTGAGAGGTTAGCTCCTCTTCACTCAGAGCACTCCCATTCTTCCCCCAGTTCTCTCCAAGCAAAATGATAAGAAAGACTGAAGAGGAATGGCTGGATTTGAATTACAGTGATGGCAAACAGTATAACCTGGGCTGCCAATAAAACAAGTATCTCTGGGGGAAGAAATGCAGCCTGAATGATCCCGAGACGTGAGGATGGTGAGACTTGGTTTCATGTGCTTTGAATGTGTTATCAGGAGAGAAGAGTCCCTGGAAAATGATGTCATACCCCATGAAGTAGAGCGTCGATGAAATGTTCCAGATGGAAATGAACTGGCACAACTGCTAAAAACAATGAGCCAGAACATGCCCACAGTTGTGAGGATGGTGCAGGATCAAGCAGTGTTTCATTCTATTGTATGTGGAGTTAGAGCACTGAGGCCCCACCTTCCTCCTGCCGTGACACTTTCATACAGTTCCTCCTGTTGTGGTGACCCCACAACAATAAAACTATTTTCATGGCTACTTTATAACTGTAATTTTGCCACTTTTATGAATCAGGTGCCCCCCGTGAAAGAGTTGTTCAACCCCCAAAGGGATCACAACCCACAGGTTTGAGAACCGCTGGGTTAGATGGTAGAACTCCCTTGCTGGCAACCTAACAGCCATGACAAGAAAAGCCAAAGTCGTCTCAGTCAGTTACCAGTCCCTGCACTCCTGTTCTAGTCCTTGCACTGGTCTCTTCATTTTATTACTTATTTTTAAGTGGTATACTATGTTCCAGACACATCAATCTCCCTCCTAGTCCTCATACATGCCTAGCACAGTCCTGCCCCACACCTTTGCACTAGCTGCTTCTGCTTTCTTCCCACAAGAAAGCCATCAAACACCTTTCTTCACTACCTTCTGGTCTTTCTCAAATGCCAGTTCCCTCCATTTTTAAGCAAAACTAGCCTAATGACCATATTTAAAATTGGACACACAGCCTTTCCAAAGTTCTCATTCGACTTCTCACAACTTCATAGTATCTATTTTAATTATTTCCAAACTGATCTGTCAGGTGTCTTTTGTGTGGCTGTAATGTTAGTAAGTATGGCTTGGGTATTTCAAATATCAGCAGGGCTATCCAAGGGGAACATGTTTCACTGGAACGTCTAGATAATAAGCAGATGAGGAAGAAAGAAAAGACTGCTTCTGAAGGATTAACCACTGCAAACCTTGTGAATAGCAGCAGGATATTACCTAGCGTAGTACTAGAAGATGAGACCCTCAGGTTCAAAGGCACTGGAGAAGAGCTTCCTCATTAAAATGGAGTCAACCTAAATGCTATGGTTAGAGAAGAACTTTCAAGACCTTCTTTGGTTGATGGCCATGACTGAAAATGAGAAGAAGCAGTCGTACACAAGCATGTGGACAGTACAAAGAATGAATCTAGGGAAACTGGAAGTCACTGTACATAAATGAGGGCACATAAATGTCAATATTATAGACATTAGTGAACTGAAATAAATTGGTATTGACCATGCATCAGATAATCTCATAGTTTACTATGCCAGGAGTGACACATTCAAAAACAAAGGTGTTGACTTAATTATCAAAGAACATTTCAAGATCTATTTGAAATGCAATGCTGTATGTGCTAGGATAATATCTATTTTCCTACAAAGAAATCCAGATAATGCAGATATTATTCAAGTGTATAAAGCAAGCCCTAAAGCCCATGATGAAGAATTGGAAGAATTCTCAACTTCTTTAGTCTGAAATGGATTGAACAACTCATCGACAATTTTGATCCCTTTCAGAATGAAGAAGTTGAGAGTTATTTCATGTCTTCATCATTGGGTTTAGTCATTCGAATAGTAGTTGCATTAACTGAACTTCTCGGGAGGACACTATACTTGGGAATGTAGTGGGTCAGGGGAAAAGAGAAAAACTCCCAAGGAGATGGATCAGCACAGGAGCTGCGATAATGGATTCAAACATTAAAAAGGTGAGGATGACCCAGTCCTGAGCAGGTTTCCTTCTATTGTACATTAGGGTCCCTATGAGCCAGAGCCAACTCCGTGGTGCCTAAAAGCAACAATAGTTTGCTAATCAAAAGTGTTGAACATCAAAACCACCCAGGAACTGCAAAAGAAATCCTGACCACTGTGTTCCTATAATGATTACAGTATGAAGCAATTCTGTTCTGTCACATGGGTTACTGGGTCTTGAAAATGCCTCAGTGGCACTGACCAACAGCCACTCACTCACTCTCTTTTTTACACCCACACAAACATACTCCTCGTGCTTTTTCTAGATTGTTTAGGCAGCCTACACATTTGGCCCTCTTTTGGGACCTGGCCAAGAAAGCTACCATGTGAATGTCTGGGGATTTGAGTGGGGGTAGTGGGTCTTCTAAAGGTGTCTGGTTTCTGTGAGAAAGTTCTTGGTGAACATGTGGAGATTCATTTCTCCAACAGCAATTCTTCAAGCATTAAAACACCCCTTATGTTATCTGATGCAACTAATGGGGAGGCTAGGTTGTGCTGTTAGCTGCCAGGTGAGCAGTTCAAAACCACCAACTACACTACAGCAGCTCGTAGCATCATGAACCCAGAGGGGTAGTCCTACCCTGCCCTATAGGGTCACTGTGCATCTGTATTCATTTGACGGGAGTGAGGTAGGTTTCTTGGCTTGGAAGTTGGGGTCTAGAAACGCAGTCAGTTTTGTCAACTTGCAAAAACTTTCTTGTGATGTCAGCAAGAGCAGAAGTGCAACAAACGAGACAAGCAAAACAAAACCCAACTCACTGCCATCACGTTGATCCCGACTTATCGGTCCCGTTAGGACAGTCTAGAACTGCCTGTGTGGGTTCCCAAGCCTGTGACTCCATGGGAGTAAAAAAGCCTCTTCGTTCTCCTGCAGAGCCACTGACGGTTTTGAACTGCAGGCCTTGCAGTTCGCAGCCCAACCGGCAACCCCTGCACCACCAGAGCCACTTAAAATGCAGCCTGAAGAAGATGACAGAATGGGTTGACTTCATTTAATAAATATTTGGTTATTTAGTCTTGGCCCCAAGAGTCCCTGGTGAAGCAGTTGCCATACTCAGATGGCTGGCTGAAAGGTGGAGATTTGAAGCCACGCAGAGGCGCCTGTGAAGAAAGCCCTGGGTGTGTTCTTCAGGAAACTCAACCCCTGGAAAGAATCCCTTTGGCTCATCGTCCCCCCTCTGATGCCACAGGGCCACCAGGAGTCTGAGTCAGCAGCACATGGTTGGGACCGATGCCAAAGAGCCTGGTAGACGCTGGCGTGATGACGTAAGCTCTGGAACTTGACCTGATTTGGCTGCTCGTTTCTTGGAGGAAGTACGACCAGAGGGCTCCTTAGAGGCAAGGATGTGAGACTCCATCCTCCAGTATGGACATGCTGTCTGGAGAAATCAGTGCCGGAAGAAGGACCTCGTGCTTGACGAAGGGGAGAGGCAGTGAAAGGGGGGGAGGCCTTCAAAGAGAGGGATTGCGTCAAGGCTGCCTCCACTGACTAGAGCATAGACCAGCTGTGAGGGAAGCAGTGTTTCTTTCTGGTGTGCACATGGTTGCTATGGGTTGGAACCACCTTGATGGTGCCTAACAAAAATAACAGCAGCCACAGCTGTGCACCACTCAACATGTAAGTGTCTCCTCTCTAAGTCTTCTCCTACCTAAATATGTGCTGACTAGGGGTCTTTGCAATAAGTACTCTCATTTTAATTAGCACATATTTACCAGCCATGTATGTGCGGCTCTCTGGATACCTCTGCGGCAGATACTATTTTGATCCATCTTTCATCATACAAAACTGTAGAGGCAGACAAGAGCGGTTGTGTATATTCGCGCAGCTAGGTGGTGAGAGGGCAGGGGATGGAATTCCAGACCCTGAATTGTCCTGTCTTGCTTTTCTCCATGCCTTAACACCAGTGCCTGGGCCTAAGAAATAGTTATGCTCCTTGGTATTGTAATCTATTTCCTCTGCCTACCTGGAAAGGTTGCTTCCCAGGTTTAATGAGAAAACTTCGCAGAAGCGCAATGGGTGCTACCTATTTTTAGTGGAATCTGGGTTAATGAGGGTCTTTGTCACTCGTCGATACATTTGAATTTGTTGAAAACGACTCATTAAAAATATCCCTAAATGGGATATCTGCTGGAGGCGCTTCCATCACACAGCAGTCTTCTGCAGCAAGGTGAAGGCATGCCTGGGAGAGGGGGAGGCTCCGCGCTCCACCATGATCTTGTAACTGGGGTCTCACAGTCAAGCAGGCTGCTTGACTTACCTACTTTCCAATGCTACCAATGGTTTCAGAAACTCTCTGCCCTCCCACCTGCGTTGTCTCTTCTGCTAAGACAAGTTACACCTCCTTTAAACTAAAAATGCAGAGCCAGAGTTTTCAAACCTAAAGCTGCCCATTGTCGGATGTTTAGCCGCATCTCTGGGTTCCAATCTCTAGATGCCAGGAGTAGCCCACACCCCCAGTTGTCTCCACCAAACGGCGTCTCCAACTCAGAAAATCCACTCCCATCAAGTCAATTCCGATTCATGGCAATCCTCTACAACCGCATAAAACTGTTCTTGAGGGTTACCGAGACTTTAAATCCTTCTGGGAAATAGAAAGCCTCGTCTTTCTCCTGGGAAGCACCCGACGGGGTTGAACCACTGCCCTTGTGATTAGCTGCTTCACTTGTAGCCCGCCATTCCACTAGCACTCCTTGCCATGTCCTCAGACATTACCACATGTCCCCTGGGAGCACGTCAGTCCTGACAGATCCACCAGTGATGCAGAACCCTGTTCTAAAACAAGTGTCCCTACCAAGGGCTGCACAACGTTTGTGGGAAGAGGCTGATCTCTTTACATTCCATTTTTCCACCACCCACACCCAACCCGGGCCATACATCAGAAACCCGTGCGAATATATTTTATATGTATTGTCCCAACCACTCTTTGCATTTGCCCTGGTGGACTTGCTATTGTCTGAAATAAGGGCAAGGTTGGTAGGGAACCAGGAGCTTCACAAAGCCGCACAGGCAGTAAGAGGCCCAGGCTGGGCTTTGTACTCCAGACTCTCAAAATCCAGCACCAGCACCAGCCTCTTAACTATTCTGCTGGGCCCTTCTCTCATGGCCTAACAGCTATGGAAAGACAAGTTCCCTTGGCTGATGTGGACTGTTTGAAAGTGTCTATTTTTTCTCTTAAATGCATAGTTTTTGAGCCCTTTTTACATGCTTGCCCCTCTCCTTCCAGGCAGAGAGGAGACCACACTGTGACCTGGAATCTCCTATACAATTGTCCACGTTGTTACTCAAACTCTGTCTGGATTTAGCAAAGCCCAAAGTATTCCCATCAGGGTATGAAGACATGAATATGTTCGACTTTAATATCCTTCACCTTAAGAACACCCCTAGAATACCCATCTCCATGAAAGCATGGATATGATCATTTGGTATAATGAGCAGATAATGGGTGTGCAAGAGATTCAGGATGCTGCAATCAACAGGACATTATGAAATGTCTCAAGGTGATCCTCTTTGAAGGTGAAGGCTCAAAAAATTGGATGAAAAACTAGTGAACAGCTTGAAAATAAGCAAGTGGCCATATAGCTTAGAAGCAACAAAATCCACATGAAGAAGTACACCAGCATATTTGATCATGAGGTATTGAAGGGATCAGGTAACAGGTATCAAATATCAGTATGAATCATATCAGCATGAATGAGGGAGAGTGCAGACTGGAGACCCAAATCCCATCTGTAGGCAACTGGACACTCCCTTACAGAAGGATCGCAGGGAGAATATGAGCCAGTCAGGATGCAGTGTAGCAACAATGAAACATATAACTTTCCAACTTTCCTCTAGTTCTTTAATGCTTCCTACTCCCCCCGGCCCCACCCACCACATCATGATCCCAATTCTACCTTAAAAATCTGGCTAGACCAGAGGATGCACACTGGTACAGATAGGAACTGGAAACAGAGGGAATCCAGGACAGATGAGCTCTATAGGACCATTGGTGAGGGTGGCAATACCGGGAGAATGGAGGGAAGGTGGGGTAGAAAGAGGAAACTGATCACAAGGATATACATATAACCCCCCTCCCTGGGGGACAGACAACAGAAAAGTGGGTGAAAAAAAGATGTCGAAAAAAGATGTGGGTGAAAAAAATGACAATAATTTATAAATTATCAAGGGTACATGAGGGAAAGGGGAACTGGAAAATGGGGAGGGGGATGAGGAGCTGATACCAAGGATTCAATTAGAAAGCAAATGTTTTGAGAATGATGATGGCAACAAATGTACCAGTGTGTACTTGGCACAGTGGATCAATGCATGGATTGTGATAAGAGTTGTAGGAGCCCCCAATAAAAATGATTTTTTTAAAAAAGAGAAAAATCCTGATCGAAAGTTAGAAATGCAGAATCGAACTTCCGTTTCTTATGGAATCCATAGTTTCTGGAGGGATGGAGGCTGATTGACTCCTCAGAACTGTTATCCTGGGGATACTACCCTTATTTTAAATCTTAAACCAAGACTATCCCCTGAAGTCATCTTTAAACCAAACAACAGTTGAGTTGAAAAAACAGCATGCGCTTTGAGGATGACAGGCTTTTAAAGAATCATCCATGTGTGATCAAAGCAGCCCCAGTGGTGCAGTGGGTTAAATGTTGGCTGTGAATCAAGAGTTCTTAGTTTGAATTCACCAGCCGCTCTGCCAGAGGATGGTCAAGCTGTTTGGGTCAAACATCCCAGCCTTAAAAACCTCTGTTCTGTGAAAAAGGGTCATTGTGAGTTGCAATGAACTCACGGCCATGGTCATGAGATTTAATTGTCAAGAGCAACTCGAAAGACTAGATGAAACCTTTGAGCACAGTGAGCCTGTGTTAATGATGGCAGCACAATATGGAAAGGCGGGGAGTGTGTCTGGAGAAAGAGAGCACAACTTATTTAAAGAATGACAGCAGTGCTGGGGCTGAGCCCCGGTGGCGTAGTGGTTGCGCGCGGGACTGCGGCCCACTGGGATGGAGGTTCAATTCCAGCAGCGGCTCCACAGGATCAACGGCTGGGCCTCCTCCTCCCACCACCAGAGGGCAGTGATGCCCCCCCCCCAAAAAAACAAAACAAAACAAAAAAAGAATGACAGCAGTGTTACTGAAATTCTCATAGAGAACTTATTAAATTGAAAAAAAAAGTATTAAATTGATGTTTTGGTGTACATATTGTGACAAGGTAAACAACAACAAGAAGAATGTGGTCCTTTTTGACCTTAAATACAAGCACCAGGCAATTCCTTTGCCTCTACTTCACCAGATGTTTCCTTCTTGTTGGACGTCTAACTCAGCTTTGGATGGAAACATCAGTGCAATTCTAAATGTTGATTAATGTTCAGAACATTTTTGCCCAAGATTCACTTGAGCACAAAAATTGGGAGCAAATGAGAACATTTCATACACAAAGAATAGGACCTCGTTCTTCTGCAGGCAAAACTCCTTTGACGTCAGTGGGAGGCTGGGAACAAAGGGCTAGAAGGTGGATAGCAAATTTCAGGTAATTACCTAGCCAATGGCTTAGGCTGTGATTGACTGTGTCCTGCAGCTTGACATGCAGATGATTAAATGAGTTTTAATTTGTCCACCCAATGGCAAACCTGCCAAAGAATAAGAAGTAGGGGAAAGGAAGAAAGAGAGTGAGCATAAAAGAAGGTGTGTGTGTGTGTGTGTGTGTGAGAGAGAGAGAGAGAGAGAGAGAGAGAGAGAGAGAAGAGAAGAGAAAAGAAAGAAGGAATAAACAGGGAGAAAGAAACACAAATAGAGGGAGAGAGGGAGAAATCAACAGAGAGAGAGAGAGAGAGAGAGAGTCAGAGAGAAAGAGAAGAAAACAGGGAGGTGCTCTCTAAATTTCCTGGGAATAAGGGAACAGATTGCTGGCATACAAAAGAAAAAGTCAGCGAGACACCTTGAAAGAGCTTTGTCAACAGATTCAAACCTGTTTAGGGACTCTGGGGTGGTAAAAGGAGAAACAGGATGCCCTGGCCATATTTAGAGAAAATGTGTATTTGCATATTTATTGCTGCAGAAACTCAAATTCCTTTTTACAAGTATTTCTCTAACATTTACAGACCAAGCAGAAGTGTGAGCAGTGGGGAGGCAATTTGTTTTTCTCTCAAAGGCTGCAACTCCATGGGGGAGGGAGGAGGGAACCGCATTCAAGAAGAATTAGATTAAACTCCCAATGACTGCTCTAGGCACACTATAATGTCTGTCATGAGCACTTCTTGTGCCACCTGGCAAGTAGATGGTGAGAAACAAGGAAGCCATCATTTCCTCCCAATAGTCTCTGGAGAGTGCAGATCCCCATGGTGTCTAATGGTAAAACAAGCTTGGAAAATACTGCTTACTCTATTTGTCCTTGGATAGACAACATGTGCTTCCATGGTAAAGGTGCTGGGAAGTCCAACAGTAAAGACAGTGGTCTCACAATGGTGTAACAAGACTTCCCCAAACCCATTTGAATACAACACCCTTTGGGGTTGACATACTTTGTTACATTTGGTAGCAAAGGTCTGCTCTAGAAACATCTAGAACACTATAGGTTTTGAGTTTCCTCCAATCAGAAGAATGGCATGCATGATCACCAAATAGTTAGAAACAGACTGATTAAAAAGACATTGGAGCAAGTAATCAACTACTTTAAATGTGTCATAGACTATGTCTTGTCTTAAATAGAAAGCATGCAAGATTCAGGTAATGACGTTAATAATCAAATATTAAGATTGTCAGCGGTACCTGCCATCAGGTCACGTCTAATTCCTGGTCACCTTCTGCATGTTGTCCTGTGTCCTGAGCCATCCTCATGATCATTGCTGTCTCAGCCCAACTCATGGAGGGCTTCCTTCGTGTTGACGGCCACTCTGTTAACCAAGCACGATGTCCTCGATGCTTCCAGAACGTAGGAGTTGAACTCTCACGATCCTAACGGCTAAGGAGTATTATCATTATTGCTATCTTTAGCAATGTCATTATTGTTATCTTCTGTGAAGTCAGTTCTGAAACAGAGGCCCCATGTACACTGAATGAAGCACTGCCCTGTTCTGTATCATTCTTTCCATTGTGCTCACATTTCAGGCCCTTGACTGTCACTCCATCTCATGGAGGGCTTTCCTCTGGTGACCTGTCCCTCCACTTTATTCGGCATGAAATCTTTCTCCAGGGACTGGTCTCTCCTCTTATCCTGGCTTGTCACGTCATGGCAAAAGTACACAAGAAGTAGTCTCACCATCCTTGCCTCTAAAGTGCATTCTGGCTGTATTTCTCCCAAAACAGATCTGCTTATTCATTTGGCAGTCCATGGAACTGTTTATATTTTTTGCCAGCACCATAATTTAAATGCATCAATATTTCTTTGGTGTTCTTTATGCTATGTCAAACCATCTCATACCTATGAGGTGAATACAAACCTCATGGCTTAAGCCCTCATTATAAGCAGGAAATGCCACAGCTTGAGTCATTTACCTTAGTTTTCAAGAGGACATCCTTGTTCTTCAACACGGTTAAGAGTTTTTGTGCAAAAGATTTTCCCAATGCAATATAACATTATATTAGGACTAATGTAACAGAGAGAAAATATTGAAACCCAAATGGAGGTTGAGCATGATGGTGGGATGGGAGGAGGTATAGGGAAATAGAGAAAAGAACTAGGGAGTAAGGGGCATTTATAGAGGTTTAAATACAGGCATGTGTATAGATGCATATATTTACATATGATGTTGGGGAAATAGATTAATATGCATATATTTATAAGGTTAGTATTAGGACAGCAGATGGGCATTGGACCTACACTCAAGTACTTCCTCAGTGCAAGAACATTTTGTTCTATTAAATTGGCAGTCCCTGATGTGCACCTCCCTGACATCACTGAAAACAAATGTGTGCATAAACAAATGTGATGAAGAAAGCTGATGGTGCCCAGCTATCAAAAGATGTAGCATCTGGGGTCTTAAAGGCTTTAAAGTAAACAAGCAGCCAACCAGCTCAGAAGCAACAAAGTCCACATGGAAGAAGCACACCAGCTTGTGGGACCAAGAGATGCCAAAGGGATCAATAATCAGGTTTCAAGCACTAATAATCATAAGATTATATGCTCACTTTCCTGATATGATGACAAACATGTACATAAGCAAATGTGGTGAAGAAAGCTGATGGTGCCTGGCTATCAAAAGATGTGGTGTCTGGGGTCTTAAAGGCTTGAAGGTAAACAAGCGGCCATCTAGCTCAGACGTAAGCCCACATGGAAGAAGCACACCAACCTGTGTGACCATGAGATGTCAAAGGGACCCAGTACCAAGCATCAAAGAGCTAAAATTATATCATTATAAATGAGGGGGAGTACAGATTAGGAACCCAAAGTCTATCAATAAATGAAGCAACATCCACTTACAGAGGGGTTGCAGCGAGGAGACGAGCCAGTCAAGATACAGTGTAGTAGCAGTGAAATGTGCAACCCTCCTCTGATTCTCAAATGCTTCCTCCCACTGACTATCATGATCCCAATTCTACCAGACATATTCAGCTAGACCAGGGGATGTACACTGGAGTCAGAAACATGGGGAATTTAGGATAGATGATCCCTTGGAACTAATGGGGGTAGTGGTGATACTGGGAGGGTGGAGGGATGGTGGAGTAGAAAGGGGGAAGTAATTTCAGGGATCTACATGTGACCGCCTCTCTGGGGTGTGGACAATAGGGGGTGAGGGGGTCAGTGAGGTGACACATTGGACAGTGTACAATATGAAGAGGTAATAACAATTTGTAAGGTATTAGGGGTTCATGGTGGAGGAGGAGGGAGAGGGGAAATATGGGGAGCTGGAATTTAAAAAAACTAGAGGAAAGGAGGAATGAGGAGCTTATGCTGGGGACTCAAGTAGAAAATGTTTGGAAATGAATGTGGAAACGTGTACAAATGTGCTTAATACAAATGATGTATTGAATGTTTAAGAGCTTTAAGAACCCCCAATAAAATCTATATTAAAAAACATTAAACCAGATGCAGAATAGCACAACTTTCCTCTAGTTCTTTCTTTCTCCCCACCACTATCATGACTCAAATTCTACCCAACAAATATAGCTATACCAGTGTATGTACACTAGTACAGATAAGAGCTCATAACACAGGGAATCCAGACAGATAAACCCCTCGGGACCAATAATGAGAGTAGTGATACCTGGAGGGGAGGGGGAAAGTGGGAGAAGAAAGGGGGAACTGATCACTGTGATCTACATATAACCCCTACCAGGGGGTTGAACAACAGAAAAATGGGTGAAGGGAGGCAACTGCCAGTGTGAGACATGAAAAAGATATATAAATTATCAAGGGCTCATGAGGAAGGAAGAATGGGGGGAAGAGAAAGGAGCATTGACACCAAGGTCTCAAGTAGAAAGAAAATGCTTTGAAAATGAGGATGGAAATATATGGACAAAGGTGTTGACAAAAGGAATAGATGTATGGCTTGTGATAAGAGCTGTAAGATCCCCTGATAAAATGATTAGAAAAGAAATCAAGCCAAACTCAAGTCAGGGAGTTGATTCTGAATCATCATGACTACAGACAGGGTAGATCCTATGGGTTTCTGAAACAGCAACTCTTTATGGGAGTAAAAAACTTCCTCTTTCTACAATAGAGCTGCTTCTTAGGAAACGTACCTTAAAACCACAGCACCACCAGGGCTCCTATATTGCAGCATTTACATATACCTATGGACTCCTCTCTTATAGATGAAGAATCGAAGGGATTGAAGAGTTAAGTAACTTGCCTGCTTTCAGATGGCTGGGATATGGCAGAAATTGGATTTGAGCTCAGGTCTTATTCTATACCATGTGCTCTTAGCTATCTGCCCCATCTGATGCCTCATAGGCCAATCGAATGAAGACCAGGGCTTTCATTTGATACCTATATTTTATGCCTGGGCTGAGGACTGATTTTACAATGGAGATAAAAGACTTTAAAAGCTCACATGGTCTCTGCTACGTTCTGTCATCGCCACCAATGTAATGTCTGAGGATTATGCTCAATATCCAAATCAAAGTATCAGACCCAATCTACTAGTTTTAATTACACAAACATAAAATTATAATTGTACAACCATATCCCACCAACCTCCAGTTTTAATTGCACAAAGATAAAATTATCATTGTACAGCCACATCCCAAATCAATTTATTACTGTGGTGGAGTTAATGAAATCAAGTGTTAGGTCCCTGGCTTACTATATGCCCCTTTGGATATATTCATTTTTAAACCTTGTTACACAATTGGACATTTAAAGAGCTAAACAAATCTTCCCTGGCATTCTCAAATACCCAGAGCAAAGGAAGAGAATTTATACACTACAGCCCCAACTGTACCCCAACTCCCTTGATGAGAACGTTTGTTTGTGTGTGTGTATTTTTCCGTTTCCAGAGATACAAAGCAAGGTCTGGTAAATACCTCAGAACATAAGGCCAAGTTCACAAGAAGAAGCAAAATCTAGGTAAGAACCGCGTACAACCAGTAAAGAGTAAGTAAGCCGAGCATAGTATGTGTGATAAAGTTCATTTTGCATGATGATTCAAGGTACCTAAAAATCATTTATTTTCTTAGAAGACACACGGGAAATCAATCAATCAAGTCTTGCCCTTTCAGAACTTACATGAGATATCTTTCTCGTCATGGGTCCAATAATTTCTACACAGACAATAATAATTGGATGATAGTAGGATCTCTTGTGGTGTAGTGACTAGTCATTGACCTGTGACCTGTAAGGTCAGCGAAACCACCTTCTCTGGAGTAAGGCAGTGCTTTCTTCTCCTGTAAAGAGGTACAGTCTAGGAAGCACAGGGGCCATTCTACCCTGCCCTGTCATCCCAGTCACCTCGATGGCAGTGTGTTTGTTTTGCTATCTATGCTAATAGTCCAATCAACTGTCATCTATGAGAAATCGCTTGTTATTTTTGCCACTGGATAGAATTATCTTTTGTAACTCAACTCATACGTATATGTCCTAAACAGCCGGACACATGGCAGGGGCTCAGGTCCATGTGCATGATGAGCAGAGATAGCAAGGCTATTCAGAAAACCCAGAAGGTGGAAACAATGCCGGTGTTTCCCAGAGAATACCGAGATAAGCAAATGGTGGCAAATATGCTTACAATGAAATAAATATTACCCAGTTGTCACAGGGAATGGAATACTGATAGAGGCTAGCACATATCTGCAATATTAAGCTGAGTGAAAGAAATCAGACAGAAAAGGTCATGTGATACCTGGTTCCATTTACAGGTATTTACTACATTTCACAGATACTGTGTCTTTGACAAACAGAAGGATAGAGACAATTTCTGCATCGCCTAAGCCTTTGGCCCCCATGTTTTCAACAGCATGTACTGGATTTGAGGGTCATCCTCACAATATTTCTAGCTTGCTCATAATTATTATATCTGTTATTATGATCTGTATGTTTGAATGTTGCTATGGTATATATGCTCCCTAAGTAAGGCATCAAGCTTCATTGGAGAATATTGTGTGTATTCTCACAGTCCCACTGGCGGACCCCACTCCCACTGCTTGACTCTCCCTATTGATTCTCTGAGATATAACAATATTGGAGTTAGAACAATTAGTAACTCTAAAATGCCTTGTGAGTATTCATGGGAAAAGAAGCATCAGTCAATTGATGAGGAAGCATTAAAGAACTAGAGTAAAGTTGTATGTTTTATCAATGCTATACTGCACCTTGATTGGCTCATCTCTTCTCTGTGATATTTCTGTAAAGTAATGTCCAATTGCCTATAGATAGGCTTTGGGTCTCCATTTCACACTCCCCCTCACTCACAATCAGATGATTTCTTTTGTTCTGGGTCTTTGATGCCTGATACATGAGCCTGTCAATATCTCATAACCACACAGGCTGTTGTGCTTGGTCCATGTGGGCTTTGTTGATTCTCAACTAGATGACCACTTGTTTATCTTCAAGCTTTTAACACCCCAAGTGCTATATCTTTGGATAGCCAGGCCCAATGTCCATCTGCTACCTTAATACTAAACCTATAAATGTATGTACATAGATCTACTTCCCCATCATCATATGTAAATATATTTACATATGTACATACCCATATTTAGACCTCTATGAATGTTCCTTACCTCCTAGTTCTTTCCTCCATTTCCTTAAACAAAGATAAATTCTTCTGAAAATAGGTACAGTTCAATGACTTGCCTTTAATCAATGAACAGCTTGTTACATTTCTTTATAAAGAGTTTTATTGGGACATAATATAAAAGTGATACAATTCAGTAGTTTAATCCTATCAAGAAATGCTATAAGATCATTGCCATTATTTTAGAACATTTAAATTTTTCTTGTATTCCTTATTATTATCTCCCTATACAGTACTTTTTCTAAAATGTAAATAAATAAACATTGAGGCTCTAAATTCACTGCCTTTGAATCTGTCTCATCTCAGAACAACCCTGTAGGTCAAAGTAGAACAGTTCCAAAGGATTTCCGAAACTGTAATGTTTATGGAGGCTGATGGCTGTCACATCTTTCTACCATGGAGTGACTGGTGGGCTTCACCCATTGATCTTTTGATTAGCAGTCTAGCTCGTAAGCACTGTATTACCAGGAAGCCTTAAATATCATGTTGTGAAAAGCCCTTATTGATCATGGAATATGTATGCAAATTCTTGAAGGCAGTGAGCAAGAGACAAGCACATCTGCACGAGGTTGCAGAGCACTGTATGGATTAGGAAGAGCCTGTGCACAGACTCTGAGGTGATATATGTAAGGAACAGAAGGATGCAAGTGTGGTTGGAAAGCTGTGACTAAGCATGAGAGGAGAGGAGAACAGAGGCTCTGAGTCCTTGATTCTGGATCCTATTTTTAGGCTTTTCTATCTTTTTTGTCATTGGTTTACTTGTTTTGTTTTTCTTTTGTTGCTTTGTTTTACTCTGTCGTGTGTTTTTGTGTATATTACTAACTCTGCAGGTCTATCTAGATAAGATAGGTGGGATAAACAATCTGGAGGAGAAAACAAGAGGACCAAAGGTTCCAGGGAGACATGGGGGGGGGGGGAGATGGGGGGAAAGGAGGTAGGTGTTAACAATCCCAGGGACAAGGAAACAGCAAACGATCCAAAATCGATGGCTAGCAGGGTGTAGAAGACTTGGTAGGACTTAATCAAGCACAATGTAACCAAGAGGAATTACTGAAACCCAAATGAAGGCTGAAAATGTTCCCGGGACAACCAGAAAGTAAAAGAAAACAGAGGAAAGAACTAGGAGGCAAAGGACATTCATAGAGGTCTAAATACAGACCTATACATATGTAAGCATATTTATATGTGATGATGGGGAAATAGGTCTATGTGCATATATTTATAGGTTTAGTGTTCAGGTAGCAGATGGACATTGGTCCTCTACTCAAGTACTCCCTCAATGAAAAAACACTTTGTTCTCTTAAACTGACATTCCATGATGCTCACCATCCCAACACAATTGCTGATGACAAATGGGTGCATAAGCAAATGTGGTGAAGAAGGCTGATGGTGCCTGGCTATCTAAAGATATAGCATCTGGGGAGTTGAAGGTTTGAAGATAAACAAGTGGCCATCTAACTGAGAAGCAACAAAACCCACATAGAAGGAGCACACCAGCCTGTGTGATCATGAGGTGTTGAAAGGAACAGGTATCAGTCAGCAAAGAGCAAAATATTATATGATTGTGAATGAGAGGGAGTGTGAAGTGGAGACCCAAATCCTATCTATAGCCAACTGGACATCCCTTTACAGAAGGGTCACAGAGCAGCAATGAGCCAGTCAAGGTGCAGTTTAGCACTGATGAAACATACAACTTTTCTCTGGTTCTTTAATGCTTCCTCTCCCCGCTGCCCACCCCCCCCCCCCAATATCATGATACTAATTCTAGCTTACAAATCTGGCTAACCAGAGGATGTACACTGGTACAGGTAAGAGCTGGAAACACAGGGATCCCAGGGCTGGTAAACCCCTCAGGACCAATAATGAGGGTAGCTATACCAGAAGGGTAAGGATAAGTTGGAGGAGAAAAGGGAATTGATCACAATGATCTACATATAACCCCATCCCTGGAGGATGGACAACTGAAAAGTGTGTGAAAGGAGAGACATTGAGCAGTGTAAGACATTAAATATAATAATAATTTATAAATTATCAAGGGTTTGGGCTGAGCCCCAGTGGCATAAGTGGTTGAGTGTAGGACTGTGGCTCACAGCCTTGGCAGTTCAAATCCAGTGACTGCTCTCAGGAACACCACTGGGTAGCGCCCACGACCACCAGAGGCAGTGATGCCCCCCCCCAAAAAAAAAAAAGATTTAAAAAATTATCAAGGGTTCATGAAGGAGGAAGCACGGGTAGGGGAGGGAAAGACATAAGGATCTGATACCAAGGGTTCAAGTGGAAAGAAAAGGTTTTTAGAATGATGATGTCAGCAAATGTGCTTGACACAGTGAATGTATGTATGGATTGTCATAAGAGTTGTATGAGCCCCAAATAGACTGATTTCTAAAAGAGAGACAGAGAGATTATCCATGGATAAAGCAAAGATAAGGAGTATGGGAAACTAGAGAATTCAGAATTGGAACAACTAGAATTCAATGGAAAAGAATGTATAATACATTGTGAGAAATATAAGTAATGTCACTGAACAATTTGTAGCGGAATCGTCAAATGTGAACCTACTTTGTTGTGTGCACACTTTCACTGAGAATGCAATAAAATACGATTTAACACAAATCTAGTTAGGAAAGTATCGCGGCCATCCTGGAGACATGAGGGTTCTCTGAACAACCAGGCATTGAAGGTGGGGAGTTTTCCGGGGGACTAAATGGAGACAGTGACATATATCCCTTGACTGGAAAATAAATTTTTTGGGGACATGACCTACAATAACATAAATTTCATAAAGAAAATAACTTTTTTCTCTCTTCTGTCCATTGGCATAGCCTCAACGTCCATAGAGATGCCTGATATAGCACAGGTGTTCACTAGTGACTTGTTGAATAAAGAAATGAATGTCCCTAAAATACAAGACCATGAATCAGCCCTTCAGGAATTTATAATAGAATGCATTTGTCCTCTTAGAATGGGTTCTTTTATAAAGATGAGCAATTGCTCATAATAAATTTTCATTGCTATCTAAGAACTCTGCCAGCCCCATCACAAGAAAGGAATATGCCAAGGTTATTTGGAGGGAAAACCAGGAAATATGTCCTTATGCTACCCAAAAGGACATCTGCTTGTTGTCTTTGGCCCCATTTCTGCAAACATAAGCCTCAGGCCCTCCTGTAAGTATCTAAGTCTATAAAAGGAATGGGTCACAGAAGGAATGAGAAAATGACTTATAACATTGGTGTGACTGCACTGATGGATCTCTCACATGGAGGAGATGCGTTTGCATTTTATTATGCGGAATACTCACCCATTTCATGACCTTACCATCTGTTTCCATCTGTGGAATATTCCAAATGACCAAATAACATTAAAATCACCTAAAAGAGTTTCTTTATTAGTTATAAACTTTTACAATTCAATTTAAAAAGTTTATAGTCCTTAACGCTCTAAGAACTGCCATTTTCCAAAGCACCATCCTGTTCTTTGTCACTGAGGTCTGACAGCAGCCCTGACCTTTTCTAATATCTTTACCAAAAGGGAAGATTTGAAAAAGAGATCATAAATGACCAAGGCTTTATTGATAGCACAATGTGTGATAGTTAAAACAGGTTATGGTTATTAGACCATGGAAGATGATGCCTTATTACATAATTATCTGTTCCCTCTGTATCGGCTTCATTTACTGACAAAACATTCTTTATGGATTTGAAAATTTGCCGCAGCAAGGAAACCCTCCAGGAGCAAGCTGGAAGGCATGCTGCTTTGTTGGTCATCCTCCTCCTCCTCATTGGGTTTGTTGGCAGAACCAAAGGCTGTCCCCTTAGTGGTGCTGCTGATCCTTGATATGGAGAGCACACAGTGGGGATCATCATCTCCAGGAGTAATTCTGGGACAAGGACCCCCCCTTGTTGGTGTTGGGTGCCTTCAAGCAGACTTCACTCCTGACCACAGGTGATTGAGTACAGCGGGTTGTCTAGACTGATCCTTATAAGAGCAGACCCCAGGTCTTTTCTCCTATCAAGCCATGAGAAGGGAAGGAACTGTCAGTCTTTACGTTAGGAGCCCAATGCTCATCCTGTATCCTCCCAGGGTTTCTGGGACCCCTCTTAGGGGCAGGGGAAAGAACCAATGGTGCCACAGCAGACTCATTCCTCTTGAGAGTCATAACAGGGGCCCCATTTAAGATTTTGTCCAAGGGCATCTGATTTGTTCCTATTCAAGAATCTTACCTAACAGGGGATGGGAAGGGTGGAATAAAGGGTCTTCTCTCCTTCCAAAAATCTTAGTGGGAACAATACCTCTCCTCCCCATGGATAAGCCTGTTGTCAATTGCAATTCACAGTGCCTCGTATGTGCAGAGTAGAATTGCACCATAGAGTTTTCAAGCAGGGGAAAGTGACTGGGCACAGAGTCCTCCCTACCCCAATATTGGTGAAGGATATTGCAAGTACCATAAACTATTTCAAGACTGAATAAATCTAATTAAAAACATAGAATGCTCCTTAGCGTCAAGGATGGCAAGATTTTGATCCACATACTTTGCGTGCTACGGAGAGGTGCCAGGTCCTGGAAAAGTACACCAGTGAGGTCAGTGAGAAAGAGGCAGCATCTCCATAAGATGGGCTGATACTGTGGCTGCAACAATGGGCTCGGATATGACAATGATTGTGAGGGTGGTACGATGTTTTCCTCAGTTGTATGTGGGGTCATGATGAATAAGAACGGACTCAACAGCACCTAGAAACAAAACAACAAGGTGTAAGTCAGATGCAAAGACTCTTTTGGAAAATTTAACCATTGGCTATTAAGGTTAGCCATTTATTTGTACTACTTATACCGTCTGCCAAGAAAATTTTTTTCTGAATATCACCCAACAATGGTTGCAGTGGTACATTGGCAGGGAACTTCCAGAAGTTCAGGCTAGATCAAATTAAGATTTAGAAAAGGAGATGTTATTGCTGATGTCATGTGGATTGGGGCTGGCAGGAGAGAATCCCAGAAAGATGTTTACTTGTGCTTTATTGATTGTGCAAAGGCATTCAACTGTGTGATGATACTGACTAGCCTTGAGAAGATTGGGAATTCTAGAACACTTCATTGTACTCAGTCAGAGCCTGCACATAGACGAAGAGGCAGTTATTCAAACAGAACAAGGGGATAGTCACTACCTGAGAGTGCATGAGTTAAATTAAAAACAGGTGTATATTAGTGTTGTATCCTTTCATCATATGTTTTCAATCTGTATGTTGAGCAAATACTCAGAGAAGTTAGATTATGTAAAGAAGAGTGAAGCATCAGGAGTGAAAGAAGACTTATGTGTGCAAGTGCGGTATGCATACCATTGACATATGTGTTGATCATGATGGAAGCTGTATGAGCTCCAATGAAAATGATTTTTAAAAAACCTCCAATATCCGGATAACATAACCCTTCTTGCTGAAAATGAGGAAGACTTACAGCACTTGCTGATAAAGATCAAGGACTGCAGCTTTCAGTGTAGATTACAACTCAAATGTAAAGAACATAAAATCCCTCAAATCGGGCTGAGCCCCGGTGGCGTAGTGATTGTGCGCAGGACTGCGGCCCAACTGGGATGGAGGTTTGATTCCAACTCCACGGAGCAAAGGCTGGTCCTCCTACTCCCACAACCTGAGGGCAGTGATGCCCCCCACACACACACAAAAAAAAGGAAAAAAAAAAACCTCAAATCACAACAAATGGAAAAGAGATTGAAGTTGTCAAGCATTTCTTCTTGCTTGCACCCACAATCAATGCGCATGGAAGAAAGTCAAGAGACCACATGACACATTGCACTGGGTCAGTCTGCTGCATAAGACCTGTTTAAACTGCTGAAAAGGCAGGATATTCCTCTGACAATTAAGCTGCGCTTCACCCAAGCCATAGTATTTTCAATGGTCTCATATGCATGTGAGGCTTCAACATTGAATAAGGAAATTCGAAGAAGAATCGATGCATTCATCTGCCTTGTGGTGCTGGTGATGAAGGTCAAAGGACCATAGACTATCAAAAAACCAAAAAGATCTGTCTTGGAAGTGGCACACCCAGAATGCTCCTTGGAGCCAAGGATGAAAAGATGCCATCTCATGTACTTTGGACATGTTATCAGGAGAGACCAGTTCTTTGAAAAGGACATCAGACTTGGCAAAACAGAGGGACAGCAACTAGGAAGAAAGCCCTCCATGAGCTGGATTGGCACAATGGGTATGAGACTGGGCTTAGACATAGGAATACTTGTCCTAGTTGCACAGGAGCAGGCAGTGTTTGATTTTTCTCTGCACAGAGTTGTTTTGAGTCAGATCTGACCTGGCAGCACTGAAGACTCTCTTGTCACAAGCATATTAATCTGGTAGGGGGGTTCTCTCCTTGTTCTTCTTTGTCATAATTGCTTTATACCTTTTTTCAAATACTTTACAGTGCTTACTATATTTTGTAGGCCTCTGGGAAAAAATCTTCTTCCATGTGAAGCTAGTTAAAATGTCAATTTATTGATTAACTCGTGGATAATTAATATCCTTACAATAGTGAGTGCTTTCCATTTGCATCTAGATCTTTCTCCGTTACATTTGAGTGAATGTGGCTATGAGCTATCTCTCATAGTAGTTCATAAGTAATTCCTGTTGTCACAAATTATAAGATGTATCATATGGAAATTTCGACTACACAATAGAGGAGCCCTATGGCATGGTGGTTACCTGTTGGACTGTGACTTGTAAGGTCCAATTTCAAAACTACCAGCTATACCTCAGGAGAAAGACGAAGCTTTCTACTCCCCTCCAGAGTGACCCTTCCACAGGGGCAATGCTGCCCTGTCCTGGAGGGACGCTATGAGTCAGCATCTACTTGTTGCCAGTGATTTGGGTTATCTTGCTTTGTTTTGGACCATATAATAGTAAAGTCACTCAGAAATCACCAAAATAATTTTGCTACACGTCAACCTGCTATGCCAATATGTTGAGTGATGAGGGAATCTGAGAGTCTGAGAGAGCACTGAGCTGCTAACCAGGTTCTTAGTTTAAACCCACCAGTGGCTCTGAGGGAGAAAAATGAGGCATCTGCTCCCATAAAGATTCACAAATACAAAAGCACCAGAATCCACTTGGTAGCAGTAAACTTAGACTTGTTGCTGTTGTTAACAGCCGCTGAATCAGGCCTGACCATAGTGACCCCGTGTACAATAGACTGAAACAGCATCCCATCCTGCACCAGTCCCACAATTGTTCTTATGTTTGAGCCACTGAGTTCATCCGTCTTCCTCAGAGTGTTCCTCTTTTCCACTCTTCTCCTACTTTTCCAAGGATGACGTCCTTTCTCGGGGACTGGTCTCTCCTGGTGACATGTCCAAAGTCCACGAAACAGAGTCTCATCCCTGTCGCTAAGGATCATCTGTCTGAACATCTCTCAAGGCAGATTTGACCGCCCATGGTACTTTCAATGTTCTTCACCAGACCCATCCAATGCACCCATCCTTCTCTGCTCTTACTTTTCAATGCCCAACTTTCACGCGCCTCTGAGGCAACAGTAGGATAAACAGAGAAAAGACTGAAGTTGTCAAAGACTTCATCTGCCTGGATCCACGTCAGTGCTCATGGAAGCAGTAGTCAAGAGACTGCTGTATGGGTAAGCTGCACGGGCGAGCCTTGTTTAAAGCGGTGAAAAGTAAGGCTGTTACTCTGAGGACTAAGCTGCACCTGACCCAGGCCAGGGTATTTTCAATCATCTCATCTGCATATGAAAGTACCTTATTTGTCAGACCATAAGACACACTTTTGGGCTGAGCCCCGGTGGTGTAGTGGTCGAGTGTGGGACTGCGGCCCATTGGCTTGGCGGTTCAAATCCAGCAGCAGCTCTCAGGATTAAGGCTGGGTAGCTCCCACAACCAGAGGGTAGTGATGCCCCCCCAAAAAGGAGACATATTTTTTCCCTCCAAAATGGGAGAGAGGCAGGTAATGAGGGTGCATCTTATGGTCCGAAGATATGGTACCCTAGAACCTTGGTTTATGATCTCATGTGCCCACTTACTGTCTGCTGCTGTTTGCATGCTGTGGATTGCTATATGTTCGGGGGAAGTCCTGCCTCCTAGAGTCTCAGACAGGTCACATGATTGGCACAGCACAGCCTCCCCTCATTTGTTAATGAAAGCAATGATGGTTCTTAACACCACTGTTGAGTTTATGCTGTTAAATATTACCATATTTTGCTTTATTTTAATAATTATTTTTGTATACTGGTACTATTTGATTCAGAATTTTTTCTTCTTTTTTTCCTGCTCTAAAAACTGGGTGTATCTTAGTAGGTTTGTGTTTAAGCAAAAGCTTATTAGTCTGTGCTACCCCAGAAGTAATGTAAATGCAGTGGCAAGTATATGTTTTATTGTAATCTCACAAATAATCTCACTGGATTCCACAGTGGCAGGGTTCTGTAGGATAATACAAAGTCACCTGACTGATGTTCTGTAAAGAGAACTACAGACTCTTTCTTGAATCTATTGGTTACTGAAGTCCTATCTTATTGGAGATAGGCTGGACTGTGCTTCATTCTTGGAGCAGTAAATGTTTCACATCTGCAGCGAACAGACATTTACATAGCATATCTCCAGAAAGGAAAAAAAAAACAAATAACTTTATTGGGTAAATAATCTCCAGAATCTTATTGGAGTCAAGCTTTATATCATGTGGCTCAATAAGCAATGGCATTTTCATTTTGTTTGTTTATCGACTCTGTTCCTTCAAATGAAGGAAAACACAAAATTTAATATTAGGAATGAGCCAAAGTTTGGGAGTAAATTTAAAGGAAGTGAGAGCCATAAGATCACCAAACAGATCATATATATAAAATAAACCTATGCACGAATAAGTGCACTAAAATAGTCATGTATTTGTGTAGTTTTAATTATATAACTTTATTTTAAATATAAGTAACATAAATACCCTTTCTCTCTACTTTTCTGAACTTCATCAAGATGCCAACTCTTTTATTACAGATAGAGACTGTTAAATTATACTGAGGTACACATATAGAATGGATGGATGGGCAGATGGGCAGATAGACAGACGATACTAATATGTGGAAAGTAGATTACTAAAAATTGCCTAGCATGGAAAATCTTGAAGGGAATGTATCAACACTCAGATGAGTTAACAAAAGTCACACTAGAACTGCTTGCATTAGACACAAACACAAATGGGGTCAGAGGCAAGTACAGGGATTGAAGGAAGATAAACAATATCTGGAAGCTGAAGGCAGGGACTGCCTTCATGCCCACTGACCAAAGTCCACCAGAGGTTGGTATAAACATGCTAGAGCCACGTAAATGGCAGACAAGTCTTCCCAAACCTCTACGCCATGAAACCTCTATCAAGGATGGAGGCTCAGTCTTTAAAAAACAAACAAACAAACAAACAGACAGAAATAGAGCATGGGATTAGAATAGAGCCCTGGTGTTGTCATGGTTACCATAGGGCATCCCTCCTCGTGGTCACCAGTTTATAACCACCAGCAGCTCTATGGGAGAAAGAGGGACATTGCAGTCCCCTAAGCAGTTCCAGTTCCAGAACCCCACTGGGTGGTCACGACGGATCAGTATTGACTCAATGACCACGAGGCTGCATGATGGTGCTGCAGAGTATCTTCGAAAGGTTTCCTTCCATTCAGTTTACCTCACAGCCCTAGAGAATGGTATCTCATTAACCTAACCCTAAGAAATCATTTGTAAGGTTCCCCTTTCCATCTAGAAAGCAGTCTTCAAGCTCTGATTCATACGTAAGATCAATTGTGAGGAGGACACAGGGCAGAGTTTTGTTTTGTTGTGCTATACATAGGGTCGCTGTGTCAAACCAGCCCCACAGCCCCTGACAACCACCATACATTTCAAGACCTCTCGAAAGCATTGAAAAACAAACAATCACATGGAGGACACAGGTGTGCCTGACCCAGGGTATTTTCAATGGCCCCAGATGCATGTGAAAGTTGGACATTGAACCCGGAAGACTGAAAAAGAGGGATGCACTTGAATTGTGGTGCTGGTGAAGAATGGTGAAGGTGTCATGGACTGCAAAACAAAGAAACAAACAACCCACGCAAGTCTGCCTTGAAAGAAGTACACATTGGACATGTTCTCGGTAGGGACAAGGCCCTAAGAAAAGGACATCTCGAGAAAAGCAGAGGAAGACTGGGCAACATGGATTGGCCCACTGGCTGCAACTTAAGAACAATGGCGAGGGGAGTACAGGAGCAGGCGGTGCTTCTTTCTGCGGGACAGTGGGTGGCTCTGCATGGAAGGCAACTGGGTGGCCCCTAACAAGCACGGCAGGGGGAGGATTGACTGGGTGGCAGTGGGTTTGGTGTTTGTTTCTTTTTTCTATCATGTATTCCTACTTGAACTTCTGTTAGTTTTAAAATGATTCACAGACTTGTTTTATTATCTGTCCCATTGTCCCTGGAACAAAGGCCCCATTAGACTGGGGACTTACTTGCTTCATCAACAGGTTTACCACCATGGTACCATGTGGAATTCATGGCGTCAGTTGTTGCATTTGGCCAGCTTCTCTTAGAAGGTTGTGCCTCTGAAGGTAACACCCATGTATGAGAACCACTACTGTAGCAGGCACGGGGTTTCTGTGCATATTTGCAATTTTCGCCCAAAGAAAAATAACCCACCAGGTACATTTTATTGGTCGCATTTTATAGGTGAGGGAAATTAGGGAAAAAAAAAAAACAGAGACAGCTTCTAAGCAGTGACACTGCGATTAAAAATAAAACCCAATGGTCTACAATATTTGTATTTTTTACACTACAATTCTGCTTGTTCTACAAAGTTCTTTCCATCCTTATCCATGCAATCACCTATTAGAAATACAAATAATATCAAACTAGCAGAATACTATGGGAAGAAGTAGAATTGGCTATGTAGTTTGTGGATTCTGCTGTAAAATGAAAGGACCCATAGTGGCATAGTAGTTCATTGGGCTGCTCACTGCAAGGGCAGTAGTTCAAAACCAGCAGACACTCCTCAGCAGAAAGAGGAGGCTTTCTACCCCTGTACAGAGCTAGAGGCTCAGAAACCCACAGGGGTGGTTCTACTCTCTCCTATATGGTTGCTCTGAATTGCAATCAATTCAATAATAGTGAGCTTGAAATGTTGACTTTTTTTATAGTAGCTGTCATTTACTTGAACCGGCAACAGGTTGAAACAGGAAAAAGACTGGGTTTTGAACTCTGTGTTAGTTCAGGTAGACTAGAGAAAAAAACTCATAAACATGCATATGGATATAAGGGAAAGGTTTATATACAAGAAGAATGGAACAGTGAGAAAGCATCTCAACCCAGTCCAGTCCAAGGTCATAAGTCCTATATTAGCCCATATGCCTGATACCAATTGGTAAGTCCTCTTCTGACTCACTAAACTCGTGCAATGACACCAGGACAATCACCAGCCTGTGGGTGCAGAGTCTTGTGTATCCAGCAGCAGTAGAAGTACCCGGTGCTGGCAAGGATTTCCCCATGACTCCTCATTTCCAGGGCTCAGGGTCCATCAGCAGTATCCATTGGCAATAGAAGCATCTCAGCACTGGCAGGGGTCTCTTTGTGGCTTCTCTAGCCCCAGAGGTCTGGTTCCATCAGGACAGGCCCGTGTGGCTTCTCCTCTGGCTTTTCCAGGTTTCAGGACTCAGGATCCATCAGCATGCCACCATCTTATAGAATTTTTTTTTATTTTTGTGGGATTTTTTTTTAAAATAGAGAATGAAGGAAGATGGATCATGCCCTGGTTAAGCAGATAATAGCTGCCGAAGGTCCATGGCTCAAGCCCACCAGTGACTCCACTGAAGACAAGGCCCAGGGACTTGCTTCCATAAAAGTTAATTATGATTTTGTACCTTCAAGTCGATTCTAACTCTCAGCAACCCTGGATACAACAAAACACCACCTCTTCCTGTAACAACCATTTCTGTGGTTGACCTCATTGTCAGAGCCACTATATTAATACATCTTGTTGAGGGTTTTTCTTCTTTTCATCAACCCTCTGCTTTTCAAGAGATTGATTCCCTTCTGAAAGAATGTTCAAAATACATGCAATGAAGTCTCCCTGCCCCTGATTCTAAGGAGCTTTCTGGCCATACTTCTTCCAAAACAAGTTTGTTTGTTCTCCTGGCAACAATGATCTATTCAGTATTCTTCACCAACACTGTAATTCAAAGGCATTAATTCTTCTAATTAATTAATTCATCTTTCTAATTCCTTGTCTGGCTTTTGCATGCATATAAGGTGATTGAAAATATCATAGCTTTTCAATAATTTTTGAAAACCCAGTAAACAGGGCAGCCTAGGAAGCCCTATGAGACCACCTACTCTGGAGCACTACGCATTAGAATCTGCTCACTGACACCCAACAACAAACTTCCAGAACTCTGTGGCCTGAGATCACATGACCTAACCCTCTCTGTAGTATGCTGTTCCAGCAGCCAATGAACTAGCACAGCCTCCTGGTACCATACGCTCAGCATAAGGTTGTCAGATAAAATAGGGGCATGGCGTGCTCAGTTAAATGTGCCTTTCTGACCAGAAAGGAATGCTTTCTGGGTGCATCTCAACTACTTCATGGGGTACATGCTTTTGCTAAAAAGTTTTGTGGTGGTTGATCTGACATTCAGGTTTAACCGGGTATCTCATTATTGTGCACGGTCAGACACTGGATAGATCTGAGAAGAGAAAGTTCTTTTGATTAGGGTAAGTCTGGAGGGTCTCTTGATGAGAAGGTATGTGGCCAGAGAGCGGCAGGAAATGAGAAGAAGCAGGCAACCCTCACAGCAAAAGTGTCCCCACCCAGAGAACTGCAGCTAAGGACAGAGGAGCTGTTGGCGGGGGGGGGGGGTGAGAGGCTGGTTAGATTTAGCGTCATTCAATAAGACTAGCAACCAGGGAGCACATCTCCTTCCCTCCTAAAACCCCAAATGTTTCTAAACTAAAAAGCAAGACATTTGCGTTAAAGTATCTACCAACCTATTGATCTCGGCTTTTAATGAGCCAGACTTAGATTATTTAGATGTCATGCAGGTCTGGTAGCCAAGCTTTATGGTCCTCTTAAATAACCACTAGCGATGCAGCAAGTCATAAAACAACCCAAGGCATCTGAGAGTTGCCATAGTAGGAAACGCCGACGTATAATTAAAACCGGGCCAATATTTATGTGCCTTTTTTCTCTAACAGATTCCTTAATGGTAACTAAGCCATTTTACTAACTTTAGACATTCCAGTGTTAGTGAAATCCATGCAGAAAGGAGGGCTGCCTTTCATCTGTTTTCGGTTTTTGAGACAGTCCCAAAGTTCTGCTCACACACACAAAGGGCTGCAGGCAGATGCTCTTACCAGTTTCCTCATCGTGCCCCCAAAGTGGGAGGGGCGGAGACAAGGACATGAAGAAGACCTGCCTTGAGTGTGGAGCTCTTTTTAACAAGGCACGGGATCAAACTGATCCAACAACAAGAAGATGGGATGTTTAGGGGAGAGAGTTTACTAAAGCAGAGGAGGAAGAACTTGTAGGAGAGCGGGAATGATGGGACTCTTGCGAAATTATAACCAGTGTCACCAAGTTGGGCACAAAGAAAAGTTGAATAAGCATGTGCCCAGCAGTACAAAGAAACTATATTTTTTAAAATACAAGACATGGGTTGTATTGTGTGGCATAGAATTCCACTGGGCCATCCAAATTGCCAACCTAAAGTGAGCAGGCAGGCACCAGTCAAGGGACCCTGTACGACATGTTGTAAAAGAGCATATTATTGTTTATTCAAGTACCCTTTCACTTATTAATGAAGATTTACGTGGATTTTTTTCTCCTTCTGCCTTCCTTGCTTTCTTTTCTTTTTCCTTCTCCCCTTCTGCCCTTTCAATCTGCACTTCCTAAGACACTCTTGAACATCTATGAAGGGGAATCACTTAAAACTAACTAAGGGTTGCAGGATGAATAAAGGAATATCAAGATGTTGAAGAATCATGAAAGGTCAGCATTGTTACCTCGTGCTGATACTGTGCTCTAAGATTAATTCAGACTTCATACCAAGAGATGAAAAGGTTAAATTATGCATCTGCCTTCACGAGCATTTGTTCTTTCTCTGAAACATACAACTGTGCATTTGCAGCCTGGATCCCAGATGAAGCCCTGTTCTCAAATGTGTTGCTTGGTACAAGATCAAATGGCAGGCAAAATTAAAGTGAGTGGAGCTGGTAGGTATACTACATAATGACAATGGAGTGGCATCTTCATGCTTTTGTGGAGAGTGAGGTACAGAGTGAGGAGTTCTCGGTAGGTGTTGTGCCACTAACCGCAAGGTCAGCAGTTGGAAACCACCAGACGCTCTGTGAAAGAAAGACCAGGCTTTCTACTCTCAGAAAGAGTTAGTTTCAGAAACCCACAGAGCAGTTCTACCCTGCCCAATAGGGTCACTATGAATTGGAATCGACTTGATAGCAGCGAGTTGAGGTACCGAGATAAACAGAAGAAAAAAAAGGTCTGTGGGGACCTACCTTAGCGCCTGGAGGTGATCTTCTGAATTATTCACGATGGCATCATTTGCATCAAACTGGTCATTTCCCTTGCTTCATTATGACAGTTCACTACATAAGAAGAAATACAATCTTTGCATCCATGTTTCAGAGGAAGAAACAGTTATCAGTTGCTATACTCCATATCAGATAAACAGTAGACTCAGGGATGGAACTTAAAAGTAAGCTCTTAATGCTGACATACAACTGCTCACTAGGGAAATATGTTGGTTTGCTAAATATTTCGAATGATCTGCACATCCAAAGAGGAGTAGTGGTGAGGTTGGAGATAACAAATTATGACACACACCATTTCTAGCCTCCAGGAGCAGAATTTAGTGGGACAAAAAAATTCCACAAGCAGAAAACCACAACTAGTGTAGATCAGCAATAACTCATGGCCATTGAGTCAATTCTGACTGGTATTAGTACTTAAAGTAAGTGTATCCTAGCCTGCATTGCACAAGCATCTAAGGTGAGTTTGGGGTTGATTTTTTGTTGTTGTTTATATGTTCTTTTTGTTTTTGCATATTCTTTCTTTTTAAATTATTTGGGGGGGTGTTCATACAATCCTTATCACAATCC
The DNA here is from genome assembly GCA_004026705.1 of Nesogale talazaci. Lineage (NCBI taxonomy): Eukaryota > Metazoa > Chordata > Mammalia > Afrosoricida > Tenrecidae > Nesogale > Nesogale talazaci. The sequence continues at coordinate 63,997 of PVJH01005744.1, forward strand.
ATACATACATCCATTGTAAGCAAAGCACAATTGTACATGTGTTTCCAGCATCATTCTCAAAACATTTTCTTTCTAGTTAGGCCCTTGGTATTACTTTCTCCTTTTCACATGCCCTCCCTGCTTACCCCTCTCTCAAGAACTCGTGATAATTTATAAATTATTATTATTTTGTCATATCGTACCCTGCCCAATGTTTCCCTTCACCCACTTCCCTGTTGTCCGTATCCCAAAGAGGAGGTTATATGTAGATCCTTGTATTCGGTTCTCCCTTTCTACTCTACCTTCCCTCTACCCTCCCAGTATTGCTACTCTCACCACTGGTCCTAAAGAGATTATCTATCCTGGATCCCCATGTTTCTAGTTCCTATCTGTACCAATGCACATCCTCTGATTTAACCAGATTTTTAAGGTAAAATTCAGATAATGATAGTGAGAGGGAGGAAACACTTAAGAACTAAGGAAAAGTTGCATATTTGACCATTGCTTCACTGTACCCTGACTGGCTTGTCTCCTCTTCATGACCCTTCTGTAAGGAGATGTCGCTTCCCCTTCAGATGGACTTTGGGTCCCCAATCTGCACTCCCCCCCCCCCATTTATAATGATATAATTTCCAGTTCTTTGATGCCTGATACCTGATCCCTTCAATGTTTTATGATCACACAGGCTGGTGTGCTTCTTCTGTGTGGGTTTTGTTGCTTCTGAGCTAGATGGCCACTTGTTTATCTTCAAGCTTTTAAGACCCCATGTGCTATATCTTTTGATAGCCAGGCACCATCAGCCTTCTTCACTACATTTGCTTATGCACCCATTTGTCATCAGCAATCTTATCAGGAAGGTGGGCACGCAATGATAAGATTTTTGTCCTTTGATGCCTACTGATTCCATTGACACCTTGTGGTCAAACAGGCTGGTGTGCTTCTTCCATACGGACTTTGTTGCTTCTGAGCTAGGTGGCTGCTTGTTTACTTTCAAGCCTTTCAAACCCCTTAAATTATATCTTTGATAGCCAGCACCATCAGCTTTCTTCACCACTTTTGCTTGTGCACACATTTGTCTTCAGTGATCATGTCGGGAAGGTGAGCATCAAGTAATGCCAATTAAATAGAACAAAGTGTTCTTGCATTAAGTGGAGGTCCAGTGTCCATTTGCTGCCTTAATACTAATCCTATAAGTATATGTATATATACCTATTTCCCCATCATCATATGTAAATATATTTACCTGTGTTCATGCCTGTATTTAGACCTCTATTAATGCCCTTTGCCTCCAACTTCTTTCCTCTATTTCCTTTTACTTTCTTCTTGTCCCACTATCATGCTCATCCTTCATTTGGGTTTCAGTAATTCCTCTCTGTGACATTACTCTTGATCAATCCCTATTAGGCCTCATACACCCACCTTGCCACTAATTTTGGATCACTTGCTGTTTCCTTAACCCTGGGCTGGTCAACACCACCTCCTTTCCTCAACCACCGCATTTCCCATGTCCCCCTGGAACCATCAGTTTTCTCCTCCAGACTATTTTATCTAGATAGACTTGCAGAGATAATAATATGTACCAAAAAACCCCAATACATCACAAGATGAAATGACAAAAGAAAACAAAACAATGAAAAAATGTTTAGAAAATACATGTATAGATAAATAAAATAATAATAACAAATGAAAAACCTTTAAATAGTTCAAGTTCTGTTTGTTGACCTTCAGGAGTGCCCCCTGGTTGAGTGCCCCCTGGTTGTGCCACACCCTGGCCCCAAAGTATATCCTTGACACTCCCTTGTGAACTCCATATTCTGCCCCTCCTGCTACTCTATTGCAATCCCTTGCCTCAGTGTGGTAGAGTCAAACCAAGTGCACTCCCAACCTTGCTTCTCCATTGTTGTCCCATAGGGCCTTGGGTCAGTGAGGGACACCGTGTTACATAGTCAGGTTGGCATATGGTCCTCTCTGTGCAATGACTGTTCTGAGTGGGGAGATTGTCCTCAAGGCTTGGTGGGCCAGGATGCACTCTATCTTCTCCCCCTTCATTTGTTCTTATGTGTTCAGGTCAGATATGTCCCTCTCCCTTAGCCACAGCTTCAATGCTGACCTCCAAAGCAAACTCCCTGGTGGGAGGGGTAGCTGTGCATATAGGTGGGATTGGGGGTAGGCCATTAGACTCCTGCACTGACTCCCCACTCCATGCTGTCCTGCTGCATTCACATCCTGGAACACCAGTTTTAAGTTTAGTTCCTCTTTCCCTGTGGAGATATAAACAATATGCCCCCCTTAGATGAGTTAGTGACCCATTCCCCCATAACACCATCACCACCCCCTACTATGTAACCCTGGATTTGGTCTGGTCCCTGCCATACTACCTGAGCCTCACCCCAGAAATATCTGTATACAGTAGCTTGTCACCTATGCTGGGTTGAGTTTTCAAGGACCAACCCATATGCAGTGAGAGGGACAGAGGAAGAAATCTCTCCAGGCCAAGAAAGCACCAGGAGACGAGACTGGGAAGCAGGAAACACACTGCCAGAGCAGCGATTCTCAACCTGTGGGTAGTGACCCATTGAGAGTTGAATGACCCTTTCACTGGGATTGCCTAATACATCATGCTTATTAGATATTTACATTACAATTCATAACAGTAGCAAAATTACAGTTATGAAGTAGCAGCAAAAATAATTTTATGGTTGGGGGTCACCACACATGAGGAATTGCCTTAGGAAGGTTCTGAATCACTGTGCTAGAGGAATGGTAGGTAGATGATCTTCCAGAGGGAAGTCAAAGGTTAAGGAGATTAGTGTGTCATGTAGAATGCATTCAGCTGCAAGTAACAGAAAATGTAGCTAAAGATATGGCACTTACAGAGCAAGGAGTTTATTGTTTCAGCAAACAAGAAGTCTGGAAGTAGGCAAGTTGCATGATTGGGTGATTCAGAGTTCCAGAACTGGCTTTAAGGACCTTCCTTCTTGCTATTGTCCTGCACTACCATGCTCACAGAGAGTGTTGCTCATGGGAAGACCTCTCAGTCTTAAGATGGCAGTTATAGGCATTTTTCCCTTCTATGAGCATGTCAAAAGGACCCCTACTCATGGTCTGGAGAAAGAGTTAAACGGCTACCCTTGAGGTCAGGGGTTCAAACCAATTAGCTTCTCAATGGAAGACAATGGAAGCTCTGTTCCCATAAAGGATTACAGCCTTGACAAACGCTATGGTGAGTCGCTATTGCTTGGAAACATCTCAATGGCTGTGGGTTGGGTGTGGGGATAGTGATGTCATTGTTGTAGGAAGGTGTCACTGAGTCACTTCCCACTAAGAGCAGGCCCACGTGCCACAGAACCAGACACCGCCCAGTCCTCACACATGGTTGCGGTGTTTGAGCTCACCGCTGCAGCCATGTGTCAATCTATCTTTTGAAGGCCTCCTCTTTTCCACTGACTACCCCCTTTACCAAGCATGGTATCCTACTCCAGAGACAGGCCCTCGTGATTCCAGGTCCCATGTAAGCAAGAGGAAATGTCAACCCCCATGGATTGATTTGGATCACAAGCAACACCAGCCACCTGGTCGGAGGAATATAACTGCCATGCCTCAATTGGTCTGGACCCATCAAGATTGCTTCATTTTCCCCCTAAAGGGCATAGCCAGTCAATGAAGGGAAACAAATGGGACTCTGTTGCCAAGGACGAAGGTAGGGATATATTTCTGGCACAATGAGGTTAGAAAAACAGACGAGGGCTAAATATAAAGGAGCTTAGGTATGACTGCATGGTTTAGTGTTCCCTAAGTTTCAGTCATATGAGAACTACTTTTGCAACATTTTGCTCTATTCAAGCATTACTATAGAAATTACATTTCACAACTCTACTTTTTTCCTAATCTGTTATAGTTCTGAAGCATTATTGCTTCCTTAACAGTAATTTGTGAATTATTCACTTGTACATGTCCATAGATTTGAAAAGAAAAATTTGACATCATCCTCCAAATGGAATTTTCCATATAATTTGATGGAAGTCAAAGGTTAAAAATAGATAAATATCACATTTAAAAAAGAGCACTTTAAAATTCTGCCAAAAACGATTATTTGCTGATGGCTTAGGATATGATTCTGATTCCATTGAGTTCTAACGGGAGGAAGTAAGATATATTTTTTTTTAAAAAAAGCTTCCCTTAACCCAATTTCAACTCATGGTTGACCGTGTGTGTCAGAGTTGAACCATTTCCTAATGTTTCCAATGGCTGATTATTTTAGGAGTAGTAGGTTTGGGAATTTTTCCTAACCAGATGCCTCTAGGTGAACTCGAACCTCCAGCCTTCTACATAGGAACTGAGCCACTTAGCCATTTGTATCACCCAGGGAAAAGCAAAGTAGGTTCTCCTGATTAAGTACCATGGGGTCAGTTCTGACTCACAGCAACCCCGTGTCTAACAGAACCTGTGTCCAAAACACTGTTCAGTGCCATATCAACCTCACAGCCCTACTAGGTTGTTTTTCTGGAAGTTCATGGCATATGAATTCCCCCAACAGAATAATACAAATGAACCCAGTCTTCCTCAGTCCTCCTTATTCATTGGCTAGCTTTCCCATGCCTGTGAAACTATTGAAAATATCAGAGCTAGCTTGGACCAGGTGCTTATCAGTCTCAAGGTGACACCTGGCTTTTTAACACTCAAAAGAGGATTTCCACAATAGATTTGTCTGATGCAATAGGCCCTGGTGTTGCACTCCTTCTTCTTCCATGGGCAGTGATCATGGATCCAAGTAAAATGAAATGCTTGACAATTTCTGTTTTTATCCATTTAGCACGAGGCTGATTGTTGCTCGCGTGGGAGGATTTTTGTTTGCTTTATGCTGAGGTTAAGTCCAGGGTGAAAGCTGTAATCTTTGATATTGTCACTTGTGGCAAACCAGGTTGTGTCATCTGTATAATATTGCACGTTGTTAATGAGCCTTCCTCCTATCTGATGCCATGTTCATCTACACACAAGCCAGTTTCTCTGATCATTTGCTCAGCATACAGACAGAATGAACACAGTAAAAGATACTGCCGTAACACAAACCTTTCCTGATTTTAAAAACATGCAGTATCCCTTGACTCTGTTTGAATGATTGCCTCTTGGTCTAGGTACAAGTTTTGCATGAGCGCAATGCAGTATTCTAGAAGTCTCATTCTTCACAATGTTATCCATAATTTGTCATGAGCTACAGAGTTGAATGACTTTGCACAAGCAATAAAACACATGGTTTTACACAAAGAAGCATGGTTTTGATATTCACTGCTTTCAGAATCTGTCTGATATTAGCAATAATATTTTCATATCACATCCTCTTCTGAATCTGACTTGAATCGTTTGTCATCGCTTGTTGATGTACTGCTGCACCTTTTTAAAAGTCAGCTTCAGCATAATTTTACTTGTCTGTGATTTTAACATTTTTTTTACCATGTCCACATTCTATTGGATCACTTTTCTTTAGAAGGGACAAAAAGATGGTCTCTTCCAATTAATTGGCTAGGGAGTTGTCTTCCAAATATCCTGGCATAGATGAGTGAGTGCTTCCAGAATTCAGCTTGTGTGTTGAAATACCTCAATTGATAGTCAATCAATTCCTGGAGTTTTTTTTTACACCAGTATCTTCAATGCAGGTTGGACTTTTTCTTTCAGTGCTATGGGTTCATAATCATATGCTACCTTGAAATTGTTGAACAGCCATTAATTCTTTTTGACACAGCGATTCTGTATATTCTTGTCATCTCTATTTGCAATATTCTATTTAACTAAATATTTTTCCCATAGAATCCTTCAATATTTCAACTCTGGGCTTGAATTTTTCTTTAATTCTTTCATCTTGAGAAATGCCAAGTCTGCTGTTCCCTTTTGGTTTTCTATATCCAAGTCTTTGCATATTTCATTATAATATTCTATTTTGACGTCCCAGTTTACACTTGAACAGTAAAATTTAAATTCATCTGTTTAATCATGGAGAAGAATATCCCAAGGTAATAATTTTCTATTCATGTGGACTGATGGCAGTTAATATTGTACCAACTGTGTTAGGCCAGATTGACTAAAGAAACAAATTCACTGACACTCATATGTGGATAAGGGAGAGTTTATATAAAGAAGTCTTTATACATTGGGAAAACATCTCATCCCAGATCAAGTTCATATGTCTGATATTAATCCATAAGTTCTATATTAGTCTGTAAATCCTATACTAGTCCATAAATCCGTCTACAGACTCATGCAACCACAGCAATGGGATGAAATATGCCATTTTACATTTCTGTAGAGTATCTTAGTTACAATCATTTAGATATTTCTTAATCCTAGCTTATCAAAGTTTGAAGCATTAAATAAAATACGGGCTTAAAAACTATTCTTCAAATTACAGACTGTTTCTAAGTAAAAATATATAAATATACATGGAAATCTTAAGGAAACTTATTTATCCTCAAAACCACTCTTTGTGTTGTCACCATTTATAATAATGATGATGCAGTGGTACCTGATCTCCTGAAACTTCCTAAGAAGAGAGAACCACCGTCAGTCTCACCAGACCAAGGCTGAATTCCTGTGAGGTAGAGGCCAAACATACCTTCACCAGCCAAACTCTTCACCAATTCTGACACCCACCCTCCTTCCCACAGCATTCTCTACTGCCCTGTTGGGTTTGGTTCTTGCAATGGTTCTACAGAACTCACCGGCATGCTTCATGATTACGGGTTTATTACGGAATTAACCAGTTACAGTTTTCAAACTTACTCAGGATAGAGTTCTTTAATTAGCACAGTTCCTTCTCTGATGTGATCATAAGCATGCCTCTCTCTGGCCCTGACCTCTTTTGTCCCCACAACCCATGGCCCAATGGCCCAGTTTCTGCCCTGCTTGGGCAAGTATTACAAAGTATTTTTCTTTCCTTTTCCAATGAATGTCCACCAGAGTCACCCCATTTCACCAGTCAGCCTTACCCCAAAGGTGCTCAGTTTTTTTCACTCCACGGGTCTTCAAACTGAGCTCCATTGAATGCCCACAGGCACCCGACTCCACCAACAAATCTACTGTCCAAAGACACTCCGCTCTCTTGTTCTGAGTGCCAAGAAGTCATGTACTCATCCCTTTCCTGATGAGTTAATATTGTACCTGTACTCATCCCTTCCATTTTTCTGCCTCTGCTTTTCACCATCTCTCTCTGTCTCTGCTGTTGCAGATTTCTTCCTAAAGCACAGAGATTGGGGTCTAAATGATAAGCTTAACTCCTGCTTCTTCTTTCTTGATTGCAAAGTCTTCCTTTCTGCCTGTGGGGTGGATTATTTTAAATTTAGTGGGATGACTAAAGTGACCAGCCCCACCTTAGGGTTCCATATTCCACCAACAAGCCTGGCATGCCATTATTTACATTACTGGGAAGTTCCCTCTGTGATCCAGGTAGACTAGAAAAACAAATTCATAAACACACATATGAACATAAGAGAAAGGTTCATATACAAGAGGAATGGAACACTGAGAAAGTATTCCAACCCAGTCTAATCCGAGGTCATAAGTCCATTATTAACCCATATGTCCAATACCAGTCTATAGAGTCTCCTTCTGACTCACAAAGCATGTGCAATGACACCAGGACAATCACAGGATAAGTGGGTGCAGAGTCTTGTGTATCCAGTGGCAGTAGAAGCATCCCAGCACTGGCAGGGGTCTCTCCATGGCTCCTCATTTCCAGGCTCAGAGTCCATCAGCAGTATCCATTGGCAGTAGAAACATCTCAGCATTGACAGAGGTCTCTCTGTGGCTTTTCCTACTTCAGAGGTCTCATTCCATCAAGGTATGCATATGTGGCTTCTCCTCTGGTTCCTCCAGTTCCTAGGACTCAGGGTCTATGCTGCCATCTTGTCTTGTCAGCAGTGTGTTTCCAAGGAACTGAGTCTATAGTATCTCACTTCCAATGGGAAATACCACAAGATTTCCAAGAGTTCCCAAAGAAAGCCCTGCCCACACAGAGGTCTCATCAGCTATCTCCAGATTGACAGGCTAGACTCTACCCCTTTAATCCCGGTGCTGAAACTGACACATATCAGTGACTGCCACATTCCCCAATCTCTGCAGTGGACTGCAATGTTTCACATTTGCATAATCCAACATATTCTTTTAATAGGAGCTACAAAGGCCATAACTAGAAGAATCATAACAAGCAATTCACCTCACTGGACCATTCAAAATAGAAGTCTTTCTATGAGCAAAACAAATAGTACCTGAGTAACTTATCCTTAAAGTTATACTTATCCTTAACTTACCCTAAACTCATATATATGATTTACCCAACTAATCAATATCTAAGAAACTCCTTAGTAGCCAATCATAAACCTACATAGCTAAATATTGCAGGTTTGGTGTTTTCAGTTTTATCTCTCTAACATGAAAAAGTTTTCATCACTACAAGGAAGGCCAAAGCATAAGATATATGATACCTTCATTTCTCTTTTATGGTTGGACATAAATCTTAATCAGGAAGTCAAGGCAAACTTTCATTGACCTACTCCTTTCAAACAAAAAGAGAATATTGACAGTAGTTTAATTCCACAGGAAGGAACTTCACCCATAGTATCTCCTATCACAAAATGGAGAATTAGTTTGCTATTTTTAAACTAATTTTGACCAGTAAATTTCTCAGGCATGGTAGTATTCAGGATAACTCAATGTCATGAAAACAAAAATCCTCACAATGGGGATAACTTTGATAAATGGAGAAAAAAAAACGAAGTGGCTAAGGGTTTCATCCTCTTTGGAACCCTAATTAGTGCTCATGGAAGCAGCAGTCTAGGGATGAAATGATGCATTCATTACCTTGGGTAAATCTGCTGCACAAGACCCTTTAAAGTGTTGAGAGTTGAGGATGCTACTTTGAGGACTAAGGTGAACCTGACCCATGCCATTGGCATTTTCAATTGCCTACAATGCCTGTGAAAATTGGGGTATTGAAGAATATTCGATGCATTTGAATTGTAGAAGTGGCAAACAGTTTTGAAAGTTTTATGGAGCTCAAAAATAGGGCAGATCTGTCCACATCTTGGAAGATGTGGCAGTCATATGCTTGTTGTCAATTTCATAATTGGAAGTCTTGGGGTGGAGTCCAGCCTGTCAATCTGGAGAGAGCCGTTGAGTAGTCAATGAGGCCTCTGTGTGGGCATGGCTTTCTCCTGAGACTTCTGGGAAATCTCGTGATATTTCCCTCGTGGAGGTGAAAGGCCATCTCCCCAGTTGTTGGGAGTCAGTCTCCAAGGCAATGAACAACTGACAAGACAAGACGGCAGCATCCGAGGAGCGAAGGAGCCGGAGGAGAAGCCACACAGCCTTACCCTGATGGAACCAGACCTCTGGAGCTGGTGAAGCCATGTGGAGACCTCTGCCAGTGCTGAGTTGCCTCTGGATGCTGGATGCTATTGATAGACCCAGAGCCTTGGAAGTGAAGAGCCATGGGGAGACCCCTGCCAGCGCCGGGATTCTGCACCCACTGACCTGTGACTTCATGAGTTGGAGACTTTATAGACTGATATTGGGCATATGGGCTAATATCAGATTTATGACTTTGAACTGGACTGGATTGGGATGCTTTCTCAATGTTCCATTCCTCTTGTATATAAACCTTACCCTTATATCCATATGCGTCTCTATGAATTTGTTTCTGTAGTCTACGCGGACGAACACAGAAGAAGTACAGACATAATGCTCTTTAGAAGCAATGTCCTTTAGACATATTTTCAAGAGGTACCAGTCTCTGGAAAAGGTCTTCATCCTTGGCAAGGTGGAGCTGCATCCCAAAGATCCTGGGTGAAATAGATTGACACAGTGGGTGCAAAAATGGGCTCAAGCAGGACAGCCCTTGTTAGGGTGGCACAGGATCAGACAGTGTTTCATTCTGGTGTTTGTCACCCTAGGAATCAGACCCGACTCTGTGGCCTCCAACGACAACAATAACAGTCCTGAGATTTATAGAGAACTTGAACAAAACAGTCACCATCTTCTTGCATGTGTCCTGAAATCTGGAGTACAGTTCTGTCACACCCATGGTGTCGTCAGGTGTACACAATTCTGTAATCAACACTTGACACGCGTCATCTCATTTAATAACCAAGACTTGTCAGGCCCACCATTTTATAGAACTGCCTGCTTAGAAAGGCTTTACAAAGTCTTCTGTGACCTACCAAGGTTGCATTTATTGTAAGTAGCTGTGGTTGTGAGCCATTTGGTTGCTTGCAACTCATGGTGAAGTAGAACTGCACCAGATGGTCTCCAGAACTATAATCTTCACAGAAGCAAATTGCCACACCTCCCTCGAGGGGAACCCCTGGCGGTTCAAATGCCTGACCTTTCAATTAACAACCCAGTGTTTAACCACAGTGCCATGTGGCTTCTTTTTGTAAACAGCCGAGTATCTAATTCAAAGTTTGCATCTCTAGTGGAATTTGTCAGAAATTTTTAGAATTGTTCTGCTGTAGGACTATTGCTTACCTTAGGAGCCAGAGCTTTCTTCCTATTATAGAAAAAGAAAATGCCAGACACTTCACTTCCTAGATTAAGTTGCAACTAAGACATAGCAGGATGCATGCTTTGTGATTCAGACACATCCATTCCAGACTTGGAATCAAATAGTAGTGCCAGGAGGCTGTGAGCAACATAAGGAAGGCGAGTGAGGCTAAAACAGTAGCTGTATCCATTCTCCAGAGTCAGCAGACTGTCATTCTAGCTGCCGCATCATCCCAGCGCCATCGCTGGTGATAATGGTGGTACTCAGGGTATCTGGCCCCCTGCAACTATGACAGCTATGTCATCAGAGAACTGGTTTGGTACATTGTTTCTAGTTGCAGCACCTTTAAACCTAGTTCTATGAACTACCATATATTTTTTTCATAGTTTCCTTTCTGCATAAAGATGTAAGTCATTTCTCTTGCTTGAAACTAAGAATCCTGAGTAGTAAAACCTCTTAATAATTTGAGGAAGGTCTTTATCAATCCCTAGTATTCATTCTTAGAGGAAAGGATGTGAGACTTCATCTTACCTACTTAGGACATGCCAGGAAAGACCAGTCCCTGGAGAAGGACATCCTGTTTTATAAAGTGGAAGGGCTGCAAAGAAGAAGGAGAGGAAACAGCACTGTGACTTCAATGATAGGAACTGGGCAGTGTTTCGCTGTGTTGTGCACAGGGTTCTGGTGGGGCAGAAGTGACTTGATGACACCACCAGCAATACTCACTTTGTCATCCATAGGGCCGCTATGAGTGGGAACTACCTTGACAGTTCCTGACAGCATCTAGGTGTGTTTCTTATAGAAAGTATGCAAGTTGGGCTGAGCCCTGGTGGCACAGTGGTTGTGTGTGGGACTATGGCCCACAGGACTGGTGGTTCAAATATAGCAGCAGCTCTCCAGGAGCAAGACTGGGCTTCTTACTCACACCAGGACAGTGATGCCACACCAAAAAAGGAAAGAAAGAAAGAAAGAAAGAAAGAAAGAAAGAAAGAAAGAAAGAAAGAAAGAAAGAAAGAAAGAAGTATGTAAGTTTCTTTTCAAAAAACAGTTTGACAATATCAACTTTTTTGTTTTTGTTTTTGTTTTGTTTTGAGTACTTAGCATTTACTCTTAGTGTGATTATTGGAATACTAGGGTTTCAGTCCATAATCTTGCTATGCTTTACTTACCTCAATTATTCTTCATATCTCTTTTCTATTTTCCCTGTCTTGGTTTAGGTCAGGCGTCCTCAAACTACAGCCCTCGGGCCACACGTGGCCTGCTGAGGACATTTATCCAGCTGCTGGGTGTTTTTGCCGCAAGTGCCTGTCTATATAGCAGCACTCATCCTAGGCCTGCAGTGAATTTGTTCATAGTTTTATGTGTGTGTGTTTTAACTATAATCTGGCCCTCCAATGGTCTGAGGGACAGTGAACTGGCCCCCTGTTTAAAAAGTTTGAGAACCCCTGGTTTAGGTTAAGTGAGTGAGTGAGTGAGTTACTGAGTTACTGGTTAAAATACCCTGTTGTCTTTTTTCCTAGTGGCAGCAATTTTAATTTCATTGACTATCCTAGGTACCTTCATGGCACTGACTTCTTTTAACAAAAGGCTATCATCATGTTCGTTTCCCTTTAATCTTGGACTATGAAGGATTATCTTTATCTAAAATTTCAGATGGCACAACATCCCTTTCTTCCACAGCTCTCACATGTCCCTGGCTTTGGCTAATCATTTGATATCTGTCCTCTTTCTATTGAGTAACCTATGGAAATATTTGAGATATGGTCTCCTCTAAAAGACAAGTAGTTCAGGACCAAACCTCTACTGGTAACAAGACCCCTGGTGGCACAATGGATAAGTACTTGGCTACTAATGGAAAGATTGGCAAGTCAAACCCATCCAGTGACTTGAGAGCAAAAAGACCTAACAATCTTCTCTCCTAAAGATTGACCCTGCAAGTCCTATGGGGCAGTTCTACATTGTCACATAGGCTCACTGGAGTCGGGATCGCTCCAGGTGAGTTCACCTATTCATCTATTTTTAGCGAACTTCAAAATTACAATTCCAACAAGCAGGCACTAAACCAGAAATAGTATATTGCATTTCACCAAACAAGTTTTTACAGAAGATATAACTGATTTTTGCCAACAGTAACATTATAACTGATTCCAGGTTAACTCCTCAGACTTGCACAGATTAACTTTTTGTGATACCTGCCCAGGTATTGTAGAGTCAAAACCTGAGCTCTGGGGTTCGGTTCTTCTTGGGAGGAGATAGGAGCAAAGGGTCAGGTGGAAGAGCAAAATATCAATTTCTTGCCATGGTCTGATTACTCTATCAGCCTCTAATAGTGGTTTCATTTTCTACAAATTTCAGGAAAGCAGCCTAGCACAGTTATGGTCTTGAATTTACTGGTGGATCTAGGATGCTGGGGAAATTGCTTCTCACCTGTATTTCAAAACACAATTCTAGCAGAGCTGAAGGGTAGTCCCAAGTGGAGTTAGTGTAGCATGTGTACCTTGAAGAGTTTTGTGTATGAGTGCTGGCTCTCCTGTCAACATCTCCCGTCAAGTCTACAAGACTCCACACTCCAATTGCCTTCCATTAGTGACTGGTCCCAGGCATTGGGTGGAGGGGTTGCCATAAAATGATAAAGTGATATCAACTAAGTGTGGAAGCAGAGATTGGCATTCTCCTGATAAACAAAAATTTGTGTGTGTGTTATTGTTTGAAGTGAATTTGTTTGTCACAAGACTCCAAGTCCACTTCAGGTTCACTTTCCTCCTTTTTTCTTTAAGCCACTCAGCCTGCTGTTTAGGTTGGAGGGCTAAGGAAGCTGGAAGGAGATAACCCTAAATTTAAAAAAGCTACTTCTTGGTTGAGAAATGCAGAACTTTCAAGACTGTGTGAGTTCAGACCAAGTGAGGATGGCTCAGCTCAAGCATGGTGCTGCTTGACATTCAAGAGGATCCCTTGCTGTGATCACCACTTGGCTCTGTCCGTTCTGTGGTAAATGCTCCTTTTCCCTCCTGAAGAGAGTCTTTCGGAGAACAATCTGCCTAATGTTACTTTCTGGGTTTCATGGGGACATCATTTCCCACAGGACCCCTTCTGACTTACCTAGGTGCTGCCATGTCTAGAAAGTGACTTGGTCTTTCCAGAGCAATCTTTATTTGTCTTCCAAACAGGAACTCATTTTACAGATCTTATTGTGTGACAACTTTGGACATAAGGAAATGAAACAATGACTTCATCTGTCCACTGAGGGATACTCTAGAAAAAAAAGACGTCAAGCCCCCATAGCACAATGATCAAAGCCTTCAGCTGCAAGCCAGAAGTTTGTCAGCTCAGACCCGCCAACACAGTAAAAGAAATATCAGTCTCGTCTGTAAAGACTTAGAGTCGTTGCAACTCTATGTTACAGAATCACTGTCAGAATCTACCAGGAGGCACTGGGTGTGTAAAAGGCCAACTAGTTCATCCCTAGCCATATTCATTGTGGAGTGACATTGCTTTTACTGCATGAAATGGTCTTCCAGAAAAGGCTATCGTTTTTAAAGATATCTGCTTTGGATCTGGAAAAAGGCTCACAGTTATTCTATGAGACTTAGTGGTCCTTACTCTCAAAGTTATTGGAGGGTCTTGGGATAAGTCAAAGGAAACTAGCCTTCACCCTTGCCCGTAAGCGAATAGACCTTATGGTCTCCTCTCTATGCTTCCTCCAAACCCTCCTCCACAATATAGTCACACTTGCAAATTTGTCTCTAGAGAAAAAGAAAAAATATAAATCCAATCATTATGAATCAAGTATTGAAAGTCAACAGTGACCCTGTGACATAGAGTTAAAATGGCCCTGCAGCATTTCCAAGGCTATGTGTTAGACCAGGTTGACTAGAGAAACAGATCCACTGACTCTCATCAATGTGTAAGACAGTGCTTTATATCAAGAAGCAATCAAAGGGAGGGCAGGCTTGGAGCTCATTCTGACCTGTCAGTCCACACGGGCAATGCTCCGGAGTGGAGCAGCTCATTCTCAGGGAGGAGACTACAGACCAGCCTCAACCTAGATGACAGTGTTGTAGAGCACAGCCCTGAAGATACAGTTCAGGAGTAGCAACCTCTCTGGCCTATCCTCATCAAGGCAGACTAGAAGTGAAGTGCAACAGATCAGTAATGGAAGTAAAGCCACAACATTCTCCAGTGTGTATTTCTGACTCTAGAGGCAGTGCTTGTCACCCCACCAGAACTGGTGGGGGGTTAGTCAGAAGGGGGCCACACAGAAAGTCTAAGGCATAAAAGGGCCAGGGCAGGGGCATAAGATGGTTCATCCCAGACTGTGGGAATAGCAATGTGGACCTATGAGGAACAGACCTTTCGACATGAATGCAGTTCTATGTCATGTCCACTGTTAGTCTGATGGCTATCTGTATGCTGGTGTTTTCTTTTGTCTGTTTGTTTTTCTTTTTAATTATTTCATTTTACTTTATTTTTTTATAGATAGGCAGAATAAGCAATCCCAAGGATATAGCAATGTAACTGATGGTTGGGATGGGGGGGGGGGGGGGATAGAGGGGGGGGGGAGATTGCCAGGTAGGGGAGAGGTAAGTCAATAATGACTGGAACAGGGAATAGCAAAGACCTAAAATTGATGGTGAGGGGAATGCAATGTTGCTGGTCATGTTTGATCAATTGACATGTATTTGAGAGGAATTCATGAGAGGTAAACAATGGGTAAACATGATAGTGTGGCTGGAGGAAAGAAAAAAGAAAAAGATGAAAGAAAAAGTAAGTAAAAATCATATGTATAGGTATAAATATAGATATTTGTATATGTAAATGTAATATATATATAAAGATAGATGCGTGTATACATATACGCAGCAAGGAAGCAGATGGACACTTTGGGTTTCTACTTAAATCATACCTCATTACATTAATGGTTTGTTCTAATAATGTGGCGATGTATGATACTCACCTTCCAAACACGGTCACTGAGGTCAAAATGGGTACAGAAGCAAATGTAGTGAAGGAAGCCGATGGTTCCTATTTATGAAAAGATATAGCATCTGGGATCTCAATGGCCTGAAGTTAAACAAGCAGCCATCTAGTAGAGAAGCAACAAAGCTCACATGGAATGAGCACACCAACCTGTGTGCTCATAAGCTGTCAACAGGAATAGGTAACAGAAGTTCAAAAGCAAGCAATTAAATTTACAAGAAGGGGCATAGATAAAGTGGATAAATTGGACAATCCCTTACAGAAAGGCCAAACAGAAAGACTGATATATTCAGGGTGCAGTATCACACTGTTGAAGCCCAAAACTATTCTCTAGTTCTTTAATGTTTCCTCTCCCTTACTATTATGGTCTTAGTTTTACCTCATTAATCTTGTTAGACTTGTGTAGATTCATTTGTATAATTAAGATCATGTGATGTATGAAAGCCAAGACAAATAAAACCTTCAGAAATAGTAATGGGAATATTGATTCCCTGAGGGGATGGGAAGGGGATGGGTTGGAGAGGGGAAGGGGAAACTGATAGCAATGATGTCTATATAAACCTACTCAAGGAGAACAAATAACAGAATTGTAGGTGAACGGATACAGTGGGTGGTGTAATATATGACAAATAATAATCATTATTATTATATACTATAATAGGGTTCCAGTGGGGTAGAGTGGGGGAGGGAAGAGATGGGAGCTGATATAAAAGACTTTAAGAAGAAAGAAGATGTTTTGAAACTGATGGTGGCAGCAATTGTACAATTATGCTTGATCTAATTGAATTATAGATCATTATAACATCTGTAAGAGTTCCAAATAAAATGATTAATAAAAATAAAACATAAGTTAAATATAATTAAAAAATCAGAACCCACCCCCTCCCAAGTAAAAAGAAGTAATCATATATCAGGAATACATCCCAGTTCAACTCAAGTTCTTAAGTTCAGTACAAATCCATACATCCCTCTCCAGACTCATGCAGTCACATGCAATGATGCAGAAGGCAGGAAGATCACAGGCCAATGGGTGCAGCCATGTGAATTCAATGGCAGTGGCCACATCACAGGGCTTGAGCAGGTTTAAGAGAAGCTCCCCTGTAGGAAAATGAAGGCAGCAAGAGAGGGGGAGGTTCCCAGGGCCCTCTTATGAGAAGATCATGCTCACAATGAGGTAACATTAGTCTGTGACCTGATTGACAGGCTAGATTCCACTCCTATACTTTCATATATCAAATTGACATGAACTTGTGTAACTACCACAAGCTGTAAGCCTTTATAGAAGCAGATTGTCACGTCTTCCTCTTCCTGGAGAGTTTGAACTGCTAGCTCTTTGATGGGCCACCTACCAAGCATTGCTAGATCCAGGAAATAGAGAGACATTGCTCTCTGTTGTCGTATACACAGACTAGGAGCTGCCTTGTCTTCAGTTTGACATTGAAAGAAAGATCACAGCCCCTGAAAGTCCTGTGGAAGTTGTCCTACTCTGAAACACAGGAGTTGGAATGAATTCAACTAGTTTGCTTTTGATTTCTGTCACCCTCAAGCTAGGTTCCAACACTTCTTCCTGGGATCCATTAGAAACAAAGAAATCATCTCATATCGAATGCAATTGGAAACTAGAGTTCTAATTTAGCTATATCCCAACCCACCAATAAAATCATTCTTTATATTTTCATTGTCAAACAACCAACTCATAAAGAAATCCACTTGGCTACCTTTCCAAGTGTTGATCGAACTACACCTTCCATGTCTAATACTTTTGTCTTGGTCTATGTTACCATCATCATCTCTTTCTTGAATCCTGGATAACTGCCATCAACTTCTAACTAGTGTTCCTGCTTCTCCTCTTAACCATCTACATTGGAGTCACTAAACAACAAGCACTTAAGATCTAAGTCAAATCATAGTACTCCTCTGCTGAAACTCTTTTGGTAGTTTTTGGCCTCACTCAAACGGAACCCAAAGTCCCTGAGTTGTGCATAAGCTGTGGGTAATCACACTGACTTCTCCTACCAGCCTCCTCAGTTCACACTCCCCAGCCACATCCCATCCACAATAGCCTGCTCATGTTCCCTTGGCCCCCAGCTGTGGTTCTTTTCCAAGACCACACTTCTAGCGTAACAGAAAGGGCAAACGATCTGAAATCACCTGGACTTGGGTCTGAGTACCCACTCCCTGTTTTACTTGACCTTAAACAAAATGCTTTCTCACCCTGAATTGATTTTCCACCTGTTGAGAATAGAGATAAACATCTAACACCCAAGGTTGCCTTGAAGATTAAACAAGGGAGTGAATATAGAAAGACCTGGTGCAAAAACACAACCAGATAAACATCTGTCTCATTCGCCTTTTCAGTGTCATTGATGCAAACAATATCCCTAAAGATGGCACTCATTTTATGCTCAGTTAGTTCATTTGGGGGAAATGTGATATAAAGTCATACCCTCTTACTATAGTACCTCTTCTAATTGTATGTGGATGCTAAGAGGCAGAAAGCAGCAATATGCTTGAGTTCAGTGTTGAATCCCATTTTCTTAGAAAGGGGAATAAAGTCTTAGATATTTTTACCTCCTTTCATCTTTCCACTCTTTCTTCCTATCTCTCTTCTTTCGTCCCATTCTCTTTTTCTTTCACTCTTCCATTTAAAAAATATGCCTCCTCTTCATTTTTATTGTTGTTTAAAATATACACAGCAGAACATACACCACATCAACAATAGAAAATTCAATAGCTTTGATCACATTCTCCAAGTTGTGCTACCCTTCTTGACTGAATTGTCCCACCCCCATTCACAAACACTCACTGCCCCTAAGTTTCCTATTTAACCTTTTGAGTTGCTTTTACCTATTTTCTCATTTTTAATGCGAATTGAGTGGAGATTTATGGAGCAGATCAGTTTTCCATTCAACAGTTCATACACATTTTGTTTCATGTCATTGATTTCAGTTCCCACATGAGAGAATCACTTGTCCCAATTTCTCCCTGTTTCCCATTTCCATTCCTCTTCTTTTGATCCTTCTGAATTTTTCCCATAGGTACAAGCTGCCCTTTACATATCAAATGGCTGATTATTTTAAGGAGTGTATACCTCCCCAATGTTATTGTTCCCCTTATAGACTTGGCCATTATTTAGTTGAAAATTGATTTATGGGGATGCATTCCATTCCAGATGTGAAAGGTAACTAAATGCTGTGGATTGCGGGGTTCCACCAGTCTTTATCTGACCAGTAAACCTCATACTTTTTCATCATTTCGTGTTTCCCCCCCATATTTCTCTGACTCTATGCAGGCCATTCTATTGTAAACTTTTTCAAAGCAGTTGATTGGGGTATCCCCATAGATAGTCCTTAAACAAGCTCAATACTTAAGCCAGACATTCTTTATGAATTAAATTAAGCTATTGTTTGGTTTAAAGAAGACTTCAGAGAATATTTTTGGCTTAAGGTTTATTTCAGGGCAAGAGTTTCATAGCCTTGGCAGCTTCTGTGGCCCCAGAAAGTCTGCGTTCCATGAGCACTTGGAATTCTATTCTCCCTTTTGATCAGGATTCTTATATAGAATCCTTGATCAACAAATAGAGTATTGTTAGCCAGGCTTCATCCAGTTCTTCAAGCATTATGGTAAAGGAGGTAGTTTTCTGTGCTGGAAAATAGCCACAGCTTCCATCTACCCCTCCTGTTCCTGCCTCTTCTTCTTCCTCTTTTGCTCTCAGTACTTAGAAACCAATTGTCATAACTGCTTTCTTCCTTTTTGCTCACTTGCCAGATTTGGAGTTTTCTGTTTAGATCTTACTTCCTTTCATCTAATAAATCAATCAAACAAAATAGGGGCAGTGTTCAGACCATCTTGTATGACACAAGAGTGAACTTAATCTTATTATTGTGCAAATATGTATCTGTAACCAGACACTGGTTGAGAGAATTAAATCATCTGTTATTTGGAGAAAATCATTGTGAATAGCTCTCAGTGACTGATAGTGGATCCCTCTTCATTACTGGACTTTTTCTTACCTCTCTTACTAATATTTCTGGTGACATATGGAAAAATTCATTTGAACCTGGCTCACAGTCAATACTTTTAAAACGTAAGTATGACTCAAATAAAAACAAATCCAGCAACTGTTGACTAATCCTTTGCCTACATTCTAAATTTGTACTAATTAAATGACACAAAGCAGGATGTATGCCAGAGGAGAAAATGCAAAATCAGAATAATTGATGGCAACATTCTTATTGTTGTTGGATGCTGGGGAGACTAATCTGACACATAAGGACCCGTGTGATGGAACAGAATCACCACATAGGCCTTTCTTGGTTGTAATCGTTACAGAAACAGATCACCAGGCCTTTCTCTGATGGGGCCACAGAGTGGATTTGAACAACCCACTTTTCCTTGAACTGAGAGCTTAACCAGGACTCCTTCAAGATATTATCCTTACTGCCCAAACCACTGCCATTTCATCTATCCCAACTCATCTAGGACAGACGAGAATGGTCCCTTTGGGTTTCCAAGCTCTTAGATCTTTATGAGAGAAGATAGTCCTCTATCTCCCATGAAGCAGCTGGTGGGTTCCAACTTTGGACCTTGTGGACCAGGAAGCCCTGGTGTTGCAGTAGTTGTGTGTTGAGGTACTAGACTCAAGGTCACGAGTTTGAAACCGATAACCACTTCCCTGCGAGAAAGATGAGACTTTGACTCCTGTGAAGAGTTACAGTTTCGGAAACCCACAGGGACAGTTCGACTCTGTCCTGTGGAGTTACTATGAGTCAGACAGACTCAATGGCAATGAGCGTTCTTTTGTTTTTTGGGGAACTTGTTTGTTTGTTTTTAATATAAGCAGATACTTTAAGTGATTCAAAGGAACTATATCAGAAAGTTTATATCAAATTACTTCCAGGTTTTATATTGGAATATTGTATTTTGAAAAGCTTGGGGATAAAATATACCTAGTTACTAATGTTATAGTACATGAATTCAGATAGAAAAGAAAATGCACTCCCTTAATCTGACAAGTGAAAAAGTATCTAATATACCATTTGGCAATATATTCACAAAATTCTAAAATATGCATACCCTTTCAATTTTGCTTCACAGAGAAGTTCTAAGCAAATGGACCATGTGCAACAAAAAGTATTGCTACCAGGGTCCTGGTTCACGCATGCATAGACTTATTTCAAGCAACATGTGTTTAGACATGTATCTACAGTCGGTGGGTGACTGCCGATAAGTTCTCTTCTTAAAACATTTGTCTTCGTCTTGTTAGGGGGTTTTCAAAAATAAGAAAACTTCAAGTGTTGTGTGAAATTCCACTAGCTCAAATAGATGATTTTTACATCCATATTTTAAAAAAATTAAAGTTAATGAAGGTGATTTTATAACCAGGGATGGGACTTAGATTTATTAATATAATCCAGACAGCAATGTCTAATCTATACAGTTGCTTCAGAGGCTAGTTACATTCAAGGTAGAGTGGCCAGCCAGCTGTGAAAGCTAGGGAGATGGTTGAGATTCCCAAAGAGTATTTTCAATAGATTGTCTTAAATATAGGAGGGGAACAGGGGCTTCTTTAGAAGAGGTTTTAAGAAGATTGAAAACTGCTTCGGTGAAGAAAAGGCTCAGAAATTTGAATTGATGATTTTTTCCCTATCATGACAATGTAATGCTCCTTCTTCAAGGGCATCTAGGACTGTCCTTTGAGAATTTCTCTGGGAAACCTTATCCTGATTCACCTTCAGCCCTGATTGCATCCCTTCTGATTTCCTTTTGTCTCCCCAATTCAAAGAGCATTCCTCAGGGAGACAATGCCAGGCCCTCAAGGGTGTCAAAACTGCCATTCTGAGAGGGTGTAGATTTTTTTTTAAGTGCACAACTCTGCTAGGATGGCTTATAGCAGGAATGAGGAAAGCCTGGCCCTTGAAATCATCAGCACCAGCTAACATCACACCACTGACGAATGAGAAACAGTTTCCACCATCAGAGATCTGGTAATTCAATATGTGTAACTAAACATAGAAGGCTATTTGGGGGGGGGGGGGGGGTTGGGCCATCATTGCCCTCTGGTGGTGGGAGTGGGAGGTCCAGCCTTGCTGCTGGATTTGAACCTCTAACCCAGTGGGCCGCAGTCCCGTGCACAACCACTAAGCCACTGGGGCTCAGCCCAGAAGGCTATTTTTTTAAGTTGGAAATTTTACATGGCCTGAGAATGATGCTATAAATATCTAAATGGTCCTTTGCAGAATAAAAAGGTTCTCCATCCTTGGCTTAGAGAGAAAGAAATGTTGTCTTCAAAATTATATAGACCTAGAAAGAGAATATGCTGAGAAACAGGAGCTTCACATTTTGATATATTTTAGGAAAGGTTTCTATGGTTTTGTAGCAGTGCTTTTTGACTATGGTTGTATATCCTGTAGTAGTTGGCAGATGTAGCAGTGAACAAGACAGACAAGATCCATATATACATAATTAAATGCACAGCATCTAGGACTTTATCCTAAAAACTTCTTTATAAATATTTAGTTCAAATATTTAGCCACAAGAGCATACATTGTGGCAGTCTATATGAAAATTAAAACTCAGGAAAACCTAAAAATCCAAAATCATAATAGGACACTGATTAAGTAAATTAAGATACATCCATAAGATGAAATATCATTAACAATTAAGTTGCAGAAGAATAGCAAATGACATAGAAACATGAGTATAGTAGCTTAAGTGAAAGATATAGACTACAAAACTATATGCCCTGTCAATATAACCTTGTTTTCATTTTCAAGAATCTTTGTGCTAGGGTAGGTACATTAAATGTAAGTAGGTAAATTTAGATCTATGGAAAGAGAGAAAGATGATATTGATGGATGGGTGATTATAGATGGAAGAATGGATAGATAGTTTGGATGGGGGTGAATGAATGAATGGATGAATGGATAAATGGAAGAGGTGGTGGATGAGTACATGAGTACAGGAGTGAGTGGGTGGATGGGTTGTTAAGTATAGAAAGATTGATTGATTGATTGATTGATTGATTGATAAAGCCAACAGTTTAAAGGGTTCACTCTGCAAATGGAAGGGAAAGAAGAGAGAATGGAGTGCATCCTGGCCCACCAAGCCTTGAGGATGATATTCCCACTCAGAACAGCCAATGCACAGAGAGGACCATATGGCCAGCCCCACTATGAAACATGGTGTCCCTTGCTGACTCAAGGCCCTACAGGCACAACAATGGAGAAGCAGAGTCAGGATTATACCCTGTCTGACCCAACCACACCATGGCAATAAACTAAGGGTGTGCAACAAAGCATGGAGTTCCTCAGGAAGTGCCAAGGATACTTTGGGGCCAAGGTGTGGCACCCCATTGGACTCAACAAGGGGACACTCCTGGAGGTCAATGAATAGACCTTGAACTATTTACAGGTTTTTATTTTCTTATTATTTTTATATTTTTAAGTTTTATATGTGTATATATCTTATGGACATTGGGGTTTTTTGTTGTTATTCTCATTTTATTTTCTTTGGTTGATTCATCTTAGGATGCCTTGGGGTTTTTTTGGACATATCTCTGCAGGTCTATCTAGATAAGATAGGCTGGATGAACAGTCTGGAGGAGAAAACAATGGGACTGATGGTTCAAGGGAAGTGGGCGGGGGGGGGGGGGGGGGGGGGGGGGGGGGGGGGGGGGGGGGGGGGGGAATGGGAGATGGAGGGGAGGAGGAAAGGAGGTGGTGTTGACTTACCCAGGAATAACAAAACAAGTGACTCAAAGTTGGTGACAAGCTGGGTGTGAGGAACCTGATGGGGATTTATCAAGAGTAATGTAACAGAAAGTACTGAAACCCAAATGGAGGCTGAGCATGATAGTGAGACAAGAGGAAAGTAAAAGGAAATAGAGGAAAGAACTGGAGGGTAAAGGGCATTTATAGAGGTCTATATATAGCATTTATAGATATGAATATATTTATATATGATAATGGGGAAATAGATCTACATGCATATACTTATAGGATTGGTATTAAGACAGCAGATGGGCATTGGACCTTCACTCAAGTACTTCCTCAGTGCAAGAACATTTTGTTTTATTAAATTGGCATTCCATGATGTTCATCATCCCAACACAATCACTGAAGACAAATGTATACATAAACAAAAGGGGTGAAGAAAACTGATGGTGCCCACCTATCAAAAGATATAATACCTGGGGTCTAAAGGTCATCTAACTCAGAAGCAACAAAGGCCACATGGAAGAAGCACACCAGCTTGTGTGACCATGAGGTATTCAAGGGATCAGGTATCAGGCATCAAAGAACTAAAAATTATATCATTATAAATGAGGGTGAATGCAGATTGGGAACCAAAAGCCCATCAATAGGTGAAGCGACCTCCCCTTACAGAGGGGTGGCAGGGAAGAGACGAGCCAGTCTAGGTACAGTGTAGCAACAATGAAACATGCAACTTTCCTCTAGTTCTTAAGTGCTTCCTCCCACCCACTATCATAATTCCAATTCTACTTTACAAATCTGGCTGGACCAGGGGTTTTACACTGGTACAGATAGAAGCTGTAAACTTGGGGAATTCAAGACAGATGATCCCTTCAGGACCAGTGATGAGAGTGGTGATACTAGGAGGGTAGAGGGAAGGTGGAGGAGAAAGGGGGAACCATTTGTAGGGATCCACATATAACCTCCTCCCTGGAGTATGTACAACAGGGATGTGGGTGATGGGACACATCGGATAGTGTGTGATATGACAAAATAATGATAATTTGTAAATTATTAAGGGTACATGGGGGAAGGGAATAGGGGAGGGAGGGGAAATATGGGGATATATTTATAAACATTTATACTGGGGCCTAAGTGGAAGGAGGATGTTTCAAGAATGATGATGACAACAAATGTGCAAATGTGCACTGGATACAATTGATGTATATATTGATCATGATAAGAGTTGGATGAACCCCCAATAAAATCATTTTTTAAAAAAGAAAGAAAGTGTTCACTCTGGACTACATCCTGACCCACCAAGCCCCAAGGATTATATTCCTGCTCAAAGCAGCCAATGCACAGAGAGGACCATAGGGCTGGTCCCACCATGAGACATAACGTCCCTCACTATGGAAGACAACACTGGAGACACAGTATGGGAATTGTGCCTGATCTGACCCCACTATACCCAGGTGGAAAAATAAGGGTGTGACAGAATAGCAAGATAAGCAAAGCAATGAAATTCCTAGGGAATACCAAAAATAGACTTTGGGCTAGGGCATGGCACCCCATTAATCTAGACCAGAAAACAATCACAAAGGTCAAGAAGCAGACCTAGAACTATTTACAGCCTTTTATTTTATTATTGTCACTCTGTTGTTATTTTGTTTTGCTTTGTCTTGTTTTTGTGTGTATTGCTGTCTGTGTGTGTTTATCTAGATAAGATAGGTAGAAGAGTTTCATTAGATAAGATAGGTTTTTCCCCAGAGGAGAAGACAACAGGACCAATGATACCCAAGGTACTCAGGAGAGGAGGAGGTGGGGGAAAAGGAAGGGGCTGTCAATAAACTCAGAAGCAAAGGAACAAGTGATCTAAAATCATTGGTGAGGAGGGTATAGAATGCCTGGCAGGGCTTAATCAAGGGCAATACAGATGAGAGGAATTACTGAAACCTGAATGAAGGCCAAATACGATACTGGAACCAGAGGAAAGTAAAAGGAAATGGAGAAAAGAACTAGGAGGCAAAGGACATTTATAGAGGCCTAAATATAGGTATGTACATATGTAAATACATTTATGTATATGATAGGGAACTAGGTCTCTGTACATATATTTATATGTTAAGTATTATGGTAGCAGGCAGACATTGGGCCTCTACTCAAGTATTCCCTCAATGCAAGAATACTTGGTTCTAATAACCTGGCATTTTTTGATACCTTCCCAACATGATAGCTGAAGACAAAATGAGTGCATAAGCAAACGTGATGAAGAACACTGATGTTTCCTGGCTATCAAAAGATATTGTATCTGTGGTCTTAAAGGATCGAAGATAAAAAAGCAGTCATCTAGCTGAGAAGCAACAAAGCCCACATGGCAGAAGCACACCAGCCTGTGTGATTGTGAGGTATTGATGGAATCAAGTATGAGGCATCAAAGACCCAGAACAAGAAATCATACCGATGTGAAGGAGGAGTGGAGACCCAAAACCCAACCGTAGACAATTGGACATCCCCTTACAGAAGAGTCACGAGGAAGAGATGAGCCAATCAGGGTGCAGTATAGCACCAACAAAACATACAATTTTCTTCTGCCACTATGATGACTCCAATACTACTACCTTTCAAATCTAACTAGACTAGAGCATGTACCCTAGTACAGATAAGAGCTCTCAGCACAGGAAATCCAAGACCGATAAGCCCCTTAGGATTAATAATGAGAGTAGTAATATCAGCAGGGGGAGTGAAAGGTGGGGGGAGAAAGGAAGAACTGATCACAATGATCTATATATACTCCCTCCCATGGGGGTAGACAACCACAAAGTGGGTAAAAGGAGAAGGTGTTTGTGTAAGGTATGAAAAAAGCAATAATTTATAAATTATCGAGGGTTCTTTGTGGAGGGAGGGGGAGGGGAAATTGAGCTGATACCAAGGGCTCAAGTAGAAAATAATGTTTTGAAAATGGTGATGGCAACATAGGCACAAATGTGCTTGACACATGGGAATGGATGGATGGATGGGTTTTGATAAGAACGGTAAGAGCCCCTGGTTAAGTGTTCAAAAAAATTTTTTTTAAAGAAGAAAGGGCTCACTCTGTAATATCAGCCCTGGTGATTTTGTGGTGGAATTAAAAGTAGCTTTTATTTCTGCTTTGCTCTTGTCCACATTTCCTAATTATTTGTTATAATCAGTGTACATTCATTTGCAATAAAGACAAAATATTCTTAGGAGCTGTTCTCATGGTAACAATACAGCATGGTAGGTCAGAGCCACTTTAATAATACCAAATACATTTAAATACCTATTATTTTATTTATGAGGGGAAATTTGACTCACCATCATAAAGGGAAAACAAATGTCCCTTGTTATAATTAGAGGCTTAAAAACACCAAATCGAATTAGACAGTCCAGCCTAAAAATAATTCTGGAAACCATTAGTGATACATTTATTACCCTATTATGTAGGAAGTAATATCATCCCATTTCACAGGTAAAGAAACTAGGAGCCACAAGGCATAGCCTTCCCAAAGTCACAGTTATTAAGAAGACAGTGCTCAAAACAAGAATTGACTGTCGTCCCAAGTCCTGGATGACTGTGAAATCAATGCAAAACTTTAGGAAAATGTATGCAGAGCGACAGAAATCAGGAGCTGGGGGTAGGATGGTAGAACTAAATTAGAGGGAAAAAACTAGAAAGCTAAGAGTCTGAACAAAGAAGTAGCAAAGCTTAGAAATGCATTTGTCAGGTCAGCTGTTGAAACAAGCATGACAAAGAGGAAAATATTCAAAAGAATTCTGAAATCTAGAGAAATCTACTAGTGGAACCCTCTCCCTGGCAGCCACCACCACCAGTAACCAAGGCTTTCTTCCACAACATAGAAAGGAGAAAGGAGATGAGTTGGAATCAGCAGATTCCTTTCTGGAGAATGACTTCCGATTTGAATGGCATTTGGATGCAGTGTTGGAGAAGAATATTGAGAGTAGCATGGATGGCCAAAAGGGCAAACTGAACTGTTTCAGAGAAGGTAGAGCCAAGGTGCTCCTTGAACACAAGGATGGTGACACTCATCTTACATGTTTTGGACATGTTAGGAGAGACCAATTCCTGGAGCTTTGAACATCATGCTTGGTAAAGTGGAGGGGCAGAGTAAAAGAAGTTCCTAGGAGATGGTTTGACACTGTGACTACAACAATGGATCTGAGCAGAGGGACAATTGGGAGGATGGTACAGGAATAATTGTGAGAATGAGGAAGTCCTTCATCCTGGAGTTACCACGGATCAGAACGGATTCAATGGTACCTAATAACAGCTCCCAATCTCTGTTACCTGCTGGGCCAGGAATGATTTCTATAGCTGGTGTAAAACGGAACGATATGTGTGACTGAAGTGATCATTAAGTTGGAAGGGAATTGTCTGCTTCTCAGAAGTTCTGGAATGAAAGCTCGTTTGCCTGCCCAAATTCTCCTACAAGTGTCTGGTCTGTTTGAGAGCTTCAGTCACAAAAATGTTAAACACCAAGTTTGCAACCATAGATCCATTGTTGGCATTCAGCAATAGTTAACAGGACCTCACATCTCTCTTCACCTTACTTTTTCAAAGACACCAAATGATCTGTTTGACTTAAGCTCCACTTCTATCTTTTTTCTCCTTGTTTCCTCAGAGGTAGCGACTGTATGATTTTTGTAGGTTTTGCTATATAGGTTCTTTAAATTTTAGCTATAGTAAATCCTTACAAAATCTATACTATGGCTTTCTGTTCTTATTGGAATGTTGATAGCGATTTTTTTGCTTACCATTTGTTGTTGAGATTTTTCCTTGTTTTAAGTGTAGAACTCCTGGAAATCAGCTGATGATTGACATATGGCTGAATATGTCATGGTATAGAATTGATTTCCCTGCTGATGAAAAATGTGGTTACTTTTCTTTGTAGCTAACGCTAGCAGCTGCAATCAAGAGCTGTGTGTTTGTCTCCTTATACACATACGACCTTTTTTTCTTTGGAACTTTCCCCTGCTCAGCACACACACATTACCCCTATGGCCTTAGCTGGAAGGACCTTGGCTTCCATGGCTCCAAATCTCCTCCTGGGTCGCTGTCAAAATTTGGATGGATTTGCTGATACAGAATAAATAGAGACACTGAAGCCATTGCGGCCCAGATTTGAATCCAAGTCTCCAGATGTTGGGCTGCATGCATCATTTAGTGGGAAATAATAGTAAAAGGATAGCATTGCACCCTATACGGATGCAGTTAAACATTCCATTAATCATGACGTTGCTTGAGGGAGAAAATCTAAATCTTGCTTCATTACCTGTTCTCTGAAGGAGTCATGAACCCTGACTCCATTAAGGAAGGAAAACTTACTGGAAGGAAAGAATCTCAATTGTGATGGATGGCAAGGCTTCCTGGCCAATGAATGCAAGATGCGATCATCTACTGTTTAAAAAAGAAAAAGAAGGAAAGAAACTGTATTGTAATAAGAGTTAGTGTCCACTTGTACAGATAGGAACTGAAACACAGGGAATCCAGGACAGATGATCCCTTCAGGACCAGTGCTGAGAGTAATGATACCGGGAGTGTGAAGAGAGGGTGGGGTAGAAAGTGGGGACCAATTACAAAGATCTACATAAGGCCTTCTCCCTGAGGAATGGACAGCAGAAAAGTGGATGAAGGGAAACATCAGACAGTGTAAGATATGACAGAATAACAATAATTTTTAAATTATAAGAGTTCTTAAGGGAGGAGGAAGTGGAGAGGAAGGAGAAAATGTAAGGAACTGATACCAGGGCTTCGACTGGAAGGCAAATGTTTTGAGAATCATGATGGCAACAAATGTACAAATGTGCTTGACACAATGGATGCATGTATGAATTGATAAAAGTTGTATGAACCCCCGTCAACATATATATATATATATGCTGACACAAAGTATGTATGTATGTATTATGATTAGAGCTGTATGAGACCCCCAGCAAAATGACTTTTTAATTAAAAATCATTTTATTGGGGGCTCATACATTGTTTTTCACAACACATAAATAAACATATTGTGCCAAGCACCTTCACATGTCCGCTGCTGTTATCATTCTCCAAACATCCGCCTTTTTCCTTGAGCCCTTGATATTGGCTTTTCCATCCTTTCCCCTCTTCCCCTGTTCTCCCCTCCCCACCAACCCTCAATACTCTATAAATTATTATTGTTCTGTCACGTCTTACACTGTCCGACCTCACCCCCAACCCACTCCTTTGATGCCCGTCCTGCAAATAGGAGCTTATGTGTATATCCTTGCAGTTGGATCCATCTCTCCACCCCACCTTCTCTCCACCCATCCAGCAGCTTCAGTCTCACCACTGGCCCGAAGGGGTTCATCCATCCTGGTTTCCCCATGTCTCCAGCTCCCCTCTCTACCAGTGTACATTCTCCAGTCCATCTGGATTTGTAAGGTAGAGTTGGGACCATGATAGTTGGTGGGGGGAAGGTTTCAGGAACTAGAGGAAACTTGTATGCATCATCACTGCCCAGCTGCACCCTGACTGGTCTGCCTCCTCCCTGAGACTCCCCTGTAAATGGGTCTCCAATTACCCACCAGCGGGCCTTATGTCCCCACCCTGCTCTCTTTCTCATTCATAATGATGTGATTCTTATTCTTTGATGCTCAATACCTGCTCCCTTCTGCCCCTCTTGATCACACAGGCTGGTGTACTTCTTCCATGTAGGCTTTGCTGTTTCTGTGCTAAACGGTGACTTGTTTATCTTCAAGTCTTTGAGACTCCAGACATTCAATCATTCGGTAGGTGGGCACTATCATTTCTTCTACTCTGTTTGCCTCTGTATCCATTTGTCTTCAGCAATTGTATCAGGAGTCAATTGGTCCATTGATTTTGATATTTGTTCTTTGATACCTGATACCTGATTGTTTCGGTGCCTCATGGTCACACAGGCAAATGAGCTTTTTTATGGTGGGTTTTGTTGCTCCTGAGCTAGATGGCTGCTTCTTTATGCTCAAGCCTTTAAGACCCCAGATGCTGTATCTTTGATAGCTGGGCACCATCAGCTTTCTTCTTGCTGGGGCACCACTCTTGCTCATGCTCCCACATGTCCTCAGTGGGAGCCTTGGGGATGTGTGCACACAGAGATGTTTTATTTTGTTTTGTTTTTTCCCTGTTTGATGTCTGTTACCTAGTCCTTTCACCACCTTGTGGCCACACTGGCTGTTGTGCTTCTTCTGTGTGGGTGTGGTCTCTTCTCAGGTAACTGGTCTATTGTTTATCTTCAGGCTTTTAATACTAGAATAGCAAGTGGACCTTGGGCCCTCACCCAGGTACTCCCTCAATGCAAGAACACTTTGTTCTATGAATCTGGTATTCCACGAGGCTCACTGGCCCAACATGATCACTGAAGTAAAATGGGTGCATAAGTAAATGTGGTGAAGACAGCTGATGGTGCCCAGCTATCAAAGGATATATCGTCTGGGGTCTGAAATGATTTTTTTAAATAAAAGAGTTAGTGTCCTAAAATTCTAGCCTTGATTTAACATCAAAGGAATTGTATCTTCATGTGAAAATTCAGGGCTGTCACTTTTGAAAGAAGGCAATGCCTTGGAAGCTATTTCCTTACCCCCTAAGGAGAAGTGACACCAGGACAATTGTGCAGAGTCAATTTAATCAGGTAGCCATTCAAGGACTTGTCAAGGCTTTGTTTTGATGACACCCAAGTTGGATTGAGTTTCTTCTAAGTCCTGGGGACCACAGGTGAGTCAGAGTACACCTGTGCTACATAAAGTTTTCAGTGGATGAATCCTTTACCAGAAATTTGCTCCCTACGGTACACTTGACCCTCCTCCTACCTCTCAGGTAGTACCTGAGCATGTTAATCATTTATACTACCCAAGGATTCCCTGTGATGATAATATTGGGTACTTAGGATATAATAGGTACTGTGATGCTCATTTTACATACATCATATTATTATACTGTCAAAAAGATCTAGCAAAATCATTTTTGTTAAATGCCACTGAGTCAGTTTCTACTCAAAGCAACCGTGTGCACAAAAAAATGAAACATTGCCCAATCTTGAGCTGTCCTTACAGTTGTTTCTCTTCCTGAGCCCATTGCTGCAGCTACCATGTCAATCCATCTCTTCCTTACTCCTTTTCATTAGTCCTCTATTTAGCAAACGATGTTCTTCTCCAGCGACTGGCCTCTCCTGGCAGCACACCTGAAGCATATCAGAAGTCCTACCATTCTTACCTCAAAGGAACACTCTGACTGACTTTACACAAGACAACCCTTTATTGTGTGTGTCCTTTTGGCAGTCCATGGCACTTTCAATATTTTTGCAACATTTTCTCCAATATTTTTCCGTATAATTCAAATGGATAGACCCTTCTTAGGTCTTCCTTATTCAAGGCTCAATTCTCACAGGCATATGAGAAAATTGAAAATACCATAGCTTGGGTCAAGTACACCTTTGTTCTCAAAGTGACGTCCTTGCTTTTCAACAGTTTCGAGAGATCTTGCGCTGCAGATTTACCCGATGTCACTCATCTTTTGGGCCTCTGTCTGCTACTTCCATAAGCATTGATTGTGGATCCAAGTGAGGCAAAATCCTTGAGAACTTCAATCTTTGTTCCATTTATCATGCTGTTACCTCCTGGTCCATTTGTGAGGATTTTGGTCTTCTTTACATTCAGCTGTAATCCATGTGGAAGGTTGCAATCCTTGATCTTCACCAACAGGTATTTCAAGTTCTCCTCCTTTTCAACACGCAAGGTCATGTCACCTGCATATTAGAGCAGGTTGTTCATAAGTCTTCCTCCAACCTGATATCAAATTCCTCTTCATATACACTAGCTTCTCTGAGTATTTGCCCAGCACACAGATTGAATAAGTACGTTGAGAAGATATAACCTTGACCTACACCTTGTTTGATTTTAAAAGATGCAGACTTCCCTGGTTCTGTCTGTGTGGCTGACTCTTGCTCCATGTACAAGTTCAGCAGGAGCACAATGAAGCATTATAGACTCCCCCTCTTCCTCAAGATTATCTGTCATTTGTTATGATCCACACATCCAAACACCTTGGAAAAGTCAATATTATCTCCAAGCTAGAGGAAGATATTAAAGTACAAAAGAGGTTAAGTAACTGCTGAAAGTTCACACTGTGGCTCTGCACTGAATTCTTCTCCCATGTTCTTATTTCTTCTCTGGTTCACATTGTATGCCCTAGAGATACAAAGAAAAATCAAACACAGATTCTCCCCCTCAAAAATCTCCTGATCAAAACTCATGAAAAATAGTGAGCATTGTGATGAGAGGGACCGGGTCTACACGGTTCCCTATCATCTTCTCCACACTTTTCACAGTACATGCAGCAAAATAGGCGCTCATGAATAAGTTAGTTATGTGCTAAAAATAAGCAAGCTCAAAGATGTTGAAATGTAATGTTTATTCTAAAGAGCATTCTATATTCATAGAGGGAAGCCATTCTGATTCAAAAGAGAGAGAGAGATTGGATAGAAGATCAATCATTGCCTACTCTTAACATAACTGATTGAACTCTGCCCAAGACTTCTTTTGAATTTTGAGAAAGGAAATTTCTCTTTCCTCTATTCCCTCTGGAGGTACTGAGCTGAGAAAACACAAACCTAGAACTGCCATTTATAGGGAATTTTCCCGAGAATGAAGACAAACCTGAATGAGGGAAAATGAATAGACAAATCCCTCATCACCTCCTTGAAGCCCTGGATCCAGCCCTGCCAGAAGCAAGGGCTACCCCCTTGGCTATTGAAAGGTGTGGTCAAATAAATTCTCTTTTCAGATACTCGAAGTTATTATCAGACAACATTTCAAAGCACAACCTGTGGAATCATACTTGTTGGTTTCAAGTTCCCCTTTTCCATTACTCCAAACCAAGAAATCCAAACTCACTGCTCTTGAGTGGATCCCAACACATACTGACCAGGACAAAGTAGAACTTCGCCCAGGAGGTTCTGAGACTGTAACGCTTTACAGGAGTAGAAAGCTTCATCTTTCTCCCAAGGAATGGCTGATGGTTTCAAACTTTAACTTGGCAAGGAGCAGCCCAACATGTAACCACCATCCCATCAGAGTCCTTTACCAGCCAGCTATGGAAAACTTGGGATGAGATAACACAGATGAATTGTCCACAGAGTGCCGGGTACATGAACAGCCTTCAGTAAGTGTGGCCACATGAAACCAGGGTGAATGTCTCTATGGTAGCTTACAGCTCAAGGAACCTGTGCTGGCTAGTTTAATGTGTCTGTCTGGCTCAGCTAGGGCAACCACTTATTTAAGGACAAACTGAGGTGTTGTTGTAAAGACATTTCATAGATATGATCAACACCAACAAACAGTTGGCTTTAAATAAAGGAGAATATCTTCGAGAGTCTCAGCGCACCTCATCCATTCCATTGAAAGGCAACATGGGATTTCCTCAGAAGAAAATGCTACCTTTAGGCTGCAGCACCACTCTCTGCCTGGCAGCATCTAGGCTCTGGCACACCATACAGAGTTTGGACTCACCAGCACCTGTAATTACATAAGCCAAATTTTAAAAAATATCTCAACCTATCAATCCAAAAATCAATTGACCTAATAAATAGTTCTATATATATGCGAGGGGTGGGGAATGCCTGGCCCACAGCCCATATAAGCATCAAAGAGAAGCCGTTCTAGTCATCACATTTGGTTGAGTTAATTAAGAGATTGACCACCACCACTGATGGTGAATGAGTGCTTCTATTTGTTTAAAGAACCTTAAGCAATAGAGAGAATTGCTAATACAGCCTGAAAATACTCAGAAAGGAGACACTGAATAATTCATTTTGAGTTCATATGTGCCGCTTGTGATAAGCTAAGTCACCTCATATGAGGACTCCTTAGCAAAGGATTAGGACCACCACTTTTCCCCCCAAATGTAATGAGAACCGATGTGAAAGGCAAGAGCAGAGAAGGAAAATATGGTCTGGAATAAAAGAATTGCTAGGGTTTAAGTTGACATAGTGTACGATAGCAGGCTTTGGATGGAAAGTTGTGTTTTCCTGGGCCCTTGATAATTTGCTCACTGCCAGAAAACGGTGCATGTTTTTTTAAACACTGCGGAGTGTCTCCCTTTTCCCCTCAGCACATGGGAAATGCCACCGCATAAATGATCTAGCTATATCTAACTACACCGGAGAGACTGAGATTTATAGTCATGAGGAACACACAGACACATAATTCACATACGATGCTGACTTAAGTGAGTAATCAGAGGGCCCCGATGGACTATAGATCAATTCTAAGTCTTCGGTATATTTAGCGCATCGTTGAGCGCGACAACGCTCAATCTAGAAAATTGTCATTGAGAAGATTGCCCTCCGGGCCTGTAACTGCTAAACCATGGGGCTCTGTTTCATGGGCCTTGCTCGTGGTTTCAGTGTCATTATCGCCAAACGTCATGTTTTGGTAATCATTCTGTAGTGGCCATGGAGCGGAGACCTGGTGTTGATTTGTGAAGCAGTCCAGTTTCCAGCAGGATTCTCTTCAGCCCCAGAAGGATTTGATTGAATGGGCACATATTTTTTTGCTGTCGAAAAGAGTAGGCAAATATCTCTTCTTTCTTGTTTGGAGGTTTCTGAGGGTACCATTAAGCTGACAACTGCCCCCGTCAGCTCAATGGTGCCAAAGTGTTTTGAGAAACAATAAACAGATGTGTTATAGATGATGCTATCACAGAGAAGATGGCCCGCCACTTACCTCATCCCTGTGTTGAGGGCTATGGAGTCCATTAATGCTGAAAAACATATCTAGGCAAATTTCTTTATTAAGAAATTATTAAGTGGATCCATCCTAAGTCAACACCTAAATTGAGACTTTGAAAGACTATCACTCCCCATTCATTTCATCATCCCACTGCACTGGAATCTCTGCCCCTGGACCCCAATATGATGATGCCCCCAATACTAATTTCATATATATCTTCAACATTTTTCTTAATGTAAAATCAATCGATGAGAGATATCATAAACTTTGACACACAGAGGAAGGGGCTTGTCAGTACTTACATTTCATGATCTAGTCATTAGGCAGCGAAAGAGAATTGCTTGCTGATTCGTCCATCAAATTAGTAAGATGCTCTTTTCTGCAGCTGTTGTTGGAGGAGATCACTGCTGAGATTTGGTTTTGTTTTCAAAAAAGGTGGTAAGACCATTCTAAATTAGTTTTCAGAAGAAGATGGACAGTTAATATGTATGCTAATGTCATAGGCATTTAGCAGTATTGCCTGCAATCACTGTTCTAAATCAGATTTTTATGCGATGGCCCCTTTTTGTGGGGTGTGAGTTTGGAGCTAAGTGGGATAGAGGACTCTGTTTTTAAAATCGTCCTTTGGAATATCTGGTTGGCCCATGGTATAGCTCTCCTTTCTGAATCATCCACCCACAGGAGTGAGTCACTGTAGGCATTTATCCTGAAAGATGCTCTTAGCTGATTGACCAGAAGTGACTGTTGGAACCAAGCTGTGTGTAACATTTTGCCCACCAAGGACCATGGGGTGACATCGGAATGTCATTCTTTTGGGGGAGGCAAAAGCTGGGAACTTGTAAAACTCCATGCAGAAGGAGACCATTTTACTTTGTGTGGAAAGAAGCAAAGGAAACTGGAGAGAAAGAAAGGTGATGCAAAATGCACAGCCATGTCTTTTCAAGTAAGTACCACATAGTTGTGCTTTACCAGGCAATGAAAACAGAAAGATGTCAGAAGAAGCCTGGATCGGGTTTTGATGGGTATGTTGGAGAACATCAGTCTTTCTGGCATTTGGGAGTCTGGCAGGTATGTGATTTAGCTCGTAGACCTCAAGTTCAAGTGCAAGGTCTAGCTCTGTTGTGGTGTTTGATCAATTCCATACTAGAAGCAGAGACCCCTTAAATATATCTTCAACAAGCTTGAAAACTGAGGTAAATGAGTAATTCTAGCAGGAATCAAACGCCCATGTTTTGAGAAAATCATTATCATGAGCACTTTGCAAACTAGGAAGTTGAGTGCTAGACTCAAAAGCAAAGGAAGTTTTTTCTCAGATTCTAGGTGCTTGACTCCTAAGGCACTGAGAGATCATTAAAAATACAATCCTGTCCCAAACTAGCTCAACCCCTATATAGCTGTCTACTAAAGAAAAGGGTGTTTCTTTCCAGTCCCTGCACATCTTTTAGGAACAACATCCTAAATATAATGAAAACAATCCAATAAAAAATTCTGAGTCCTACAAAGGGAACCTTTGGTAAAGAGAAAATTCAGTAGTAAGAGACCCACAGCTTTGAGCCAGAAGTAGCCATACTGGAAACCCTACCCCCTCTTCAAAATGAAGTGATCATTGTCCGCTGCATCTATAGAAGGCTTGGACTAGCATCTGATGTTGTTAGGGTTTTCTGCTTCAGATTTATCCACATCTCCAGACCATGTTAATGATTGTAAGTGTCAAGAGAGACATGGATGGACTATCATACATTAGTCTCCATTTGAATTAATATGTATTGATTCATCAACCTGTATGATTGGACACCTATTTTATTCCAAATATCTGAGCAAAGCTTAGGCTTGAGCTCTTACTTTTTGGAAATTTGCATGAGTTGCTCACAAGTTTTTCATATATAATTAGTACCATGTCTTCCACTCATCTTGAAAATTATTAGTGTGATCATAAAAGATAGCAATTTTCAGGAGTCATCAGCAATTTACAGAAGCATATTTCATCCACACAACAACCTGATGATGACAGATATTGTTATTCCCTTTTTAAGCATAAAGAAAGTGAGGTTTAAGGAGGATAAACAAGCCTGGCAAAGGGTATTTATGTAGGAAATGACAGAATCTTGATCTGAATCACAGTTGACAGAGTAAATCATGGTCATCATTTTTTCCTTTATTCTCTACAAGAATTTCAAAAATCACTGTATACCCTGACATATTAAGTTGACAACTATATCTTTTCATCATAAATTGAAAAAGATGTCACTTCTGGAATGGTGAAAGTACTGAATTTTTTATTTTAAAGTTACATCATTCTTTTCTGTTGATGTGAGTGAATATAAATATTCCAATTTGACACCCATCATCATCTCTATACAAGAACAAGCTCTCTTTCAGTGGTCAGAAATTTTAAAGTATTCATTTGTCCATTTCAAATCCATTACACAGTCTTTCCTAAAGTGAAGATACATTGATGCTTTAAAAAGATTTTATTGGTAAGTCCACTTCTTTGCCAAAAAATACCGCTGCTTAAATTCCCTGTGACCATAAGACACTTAGTATGCAAACCTTTCATTCAATTGACTTATAATTATAATTATTAGTAGATACAATTGAGCAAAACACCATAAATATTTTGCCAGTATTATTAGAAAATATCTTAGAAATGCATTTCTTTAATCAGATAGATGGCCAGGAGCAGGGTGAAGGGGATTTGTCCTGATTTGAGTAAAAGTTCACTCTCTTACACCAATTTTCCTATTGTTTTCTTCATTGTTTAGTGGTGAACATTTCATTCTTCAGGGCAGTACATGAGAGTCGGTTTCTGTACAAGGTAGACTTGTCTTTGGCAAATTGGAAAGAGGGAAACTTGTGGAAGGAAGTTGAGAGGAAACACAGCAGGATGCTTTGACCACCGTGCACCTTCAGCTACAGGCAAGGGGAACAACAGGAAGAAATGGTTCTTGCAGAGAATTCACATACAACTAGTCATGGGCCCACACCTCTTTTAAATATAAGAATCTCTAACTTGGCATCTTCTGTTTCTAAAGGCCTCATTCTACACCCAGGGAAAAGATGGAACTTTCTGCTCCTTTCATGAGTTACAGTGTCAGTAACTCACAGGGGCAGTTCTACTCTGTCATAGAGGGTCGCTGTGTATTGGTATTGACTTTTGTTTGTTTTTTGAGTACCTACGTGGAGAAAGGGGGGCATTAATCATGCATTTTGTTGTCATTGGGTATTGTCAAGTTGATTCCAACTCATAGTACATAGAACCCAATGTACAACAGAACAAAGCGCTGCTCAGTCCTATGGCATTCTCCAATTCTTTCTATGTTGAGCCCATTGTGATAGACACTGTGTCAACCCAACTCCCTGAGGATCTTCTTTCTTGATGGCCTTTACTTTAGCTGGCATCCATCCTCCTCCAGGGTCTGGTCTTTCTTTCCTGATTATATGCCCAAATAAGTGAGGCTGCATCTTTCCATCCTGACTTTTAGAGAACATTCTGGCTGTACTTCTTCCAAGACAGTGTGTTCTTTCATCTGGAAGCCGAAGGCATGTTCAATATTCTTTGCCATCATTATGTTATACCTTTTATCAGTCATCAAATACAGTTTTATTCCTCAGACAGCAATTCTTAAGCTCAAAGAACAAGGGAGAACTTTACATAGCTAGATATTTATACCGCTCCACCTTTAAAACTATCAAAAATCTCTTGGGTGAATAAGGAAGGGATGGAAAATTCTAAAATGTCTGGTTCCCAATCTGGTTTGCACATCCACTTTAACACTAAGCTCAACATATATTAATATTGTGTATCAGCAAGGGTTAAATGACCTTTCTGAGAGGACTGTTTCAGCAGCTAAATAAACATGCATACAATATGACTTCTCTTTCTAGCCTAGAGCACAACATGGTCTTATATACCTATCTCTCCTGTCTCAATAGGCTTGAAAGATCTGAGTGATCAGTAGCACTGTCTTCATAAGAAATCCAGATTATACCCATTGCTTCCCATCACCACCACCCACAGTCTCCTCTTCTTTCATCCAAGCAAACACAAGAGTCTACCCCCGCGCCCCATGCGTCAATGTGCCATACGATGGAAGTTTGTATGTTGTTATGGTCTTGGAAGCTCTGCCACAAGTGTGTCAAATTCCAATGGGTTCACTCATGATAGACAGGTTTCTGTAGAATATCCCAATGACATCAGACTCAAAAGAAGGGTCTGATGAGCGATTTCTGAAAATTAGCCAATGAAAATCCTCTGGGTCACAATAAAACACTGAGATGGTGTTAGAAGAGCAGTGCCTTAGGCCGGAAGGCACTCGATACACAGTGGCTGTAGTAATGCACACAGCCAGGAAGATAGTATAGGACTGGGTCATGCTTCGTTCTGCTAGGTCACACGAGTTGGAGCTAATTTGACAGCAATGAACAAGAACAACACTAGGGTGTTCCTCCAACCACTAGCTCAGTCCATTGCCACATGATGCCCTGTTGCCCATTATCTACTATCTATCTATTTCAAAGGTAGATCCTTTGAAACCCCTAGTCAGATGACATTAAGTCTTGACTCAGAATCCTTCAGTGACTTCTCACTGCCCTCAGCATAAAATAAAAACCCTGAGGAGAACATGATCTTGCCCTCCACTTCTCCTGTGGTCCTGTCGATGCGCTCTTCCATTGCTCCCTCGGTTCTACCTCACAGGAGTCCTGCTGGTCTTTGGGCACATTAAGGATTTGCCCCAAGATCCTGCCCCTGCTGTTCCTTTGCCATAAACACTCCTGCCTCTGCTTTCTTCACAGCCACATGCCTTTCTCCTTCTAGACCAGGGATTGGCAAATTTTTGAGTCAGAAGAGTCAATCTTGTCACTCACAACAATATAAAAAACAATGGAGAACCACAGATAGATATTTAATAGACACGTGAAACCACCATGAACTACATAATGTCCTTTAATTTTGTTTTTCAATTTTATTTCTGAGCTACAGGTACATGCCCAAAGAGCACAATGACTCTCAAAGCACAGTTTTCTGCTCCCCACGCCCCCCATTCTAGATCTCTGTTCTCAACCAGTCAAGACCAAAGTCCAAACCTATTGATGTTGACTTGATTGTGACTTACCATCTATTGACCCCATAGGAAAGAGTAGGACTTATTTCCAAGGCCATAGATCTTTACAGAAACAGACTGCCTCATCTTTCTCCAGAACCTATTCTAATCTTTCTCTACAACATATTCTAATCTGGAATGCAGATTAAAAATTTTGGTCTGCACCAAAATTTCACTCCCCGTTACCCTGCTAATCTTTCTTCAAAGCCCAGATAGCTTGTTATGATGTCTGCACTAAAATGCAAACATGATGAGAGAAGAACTTTGGCTTCTCGTGTTCATCATCATTTCTACTACATAGGTGACACCATTGCAGGCACCAATAAATATTGGTGGATTGCATATAAATGAATAAATATGAGATGTGAAGAAACAGAGACTTGGAAAAGGTCAAGTGATTCGTGGCAAATCATAGTGAGTTTGAAACAAATTCTATGATTATAGGTTTAATTAACATAAGGCAAGCTGGAGGATTTATTACAGCAGCAAATGGAATGATTAATGACCCATGAAGAAGCACATCTTTCGAGCCTACCCAGACCTATCGGTCCACATTCAGAATCCACAAATAACCTACAGACAATTCAACAAACCCTGACAACACTGCACCAGTAAATACATTTTAAAATATTAAATGGGGGAAATGATTGAGACATTCTGGAAACAAACAGCTTTTCTTGAGAATTAGACTAGACTTGGAATCTTCCATCTCTCTAGAAAATCGAACCACTTTCTTGGATGCTCACCAGCTGGGAACGCTGTATGGTAGGTACTTGCCAATGCATTCCAGAGAGAAAGATGGTGTGACTCTCTGCTATTTTATTCTCTCGGCCAGAATCAGATACTTGTTTTTCTGAGCCAGCACATTAATTATTTAAAACTCATGATGGTTTCTATTAGGTATGGAGTGGTGCAGTTAAAGATCAATTAGAAGATAATCTCATGATAAACATCTTGCTCTTAGGTACATAAATGTCATGCTTCCTCAAAGTTGGAGCCTGCTGTCTGTTAGCTGTTGTTCTTAGTTTTTCATTTCTGGTACCCATATTCAAGATGCTTACAATTGTGACTTTGTTGTTGTTCTTGTCGTTGTTGCAGCGATGACACAGTGGCCTGTGATCCTCACGGTGAGCAGTTGAAAACCAGCAGCAGCTCCTTGGGTGTCCACAGTGTCACTACTCTTCACCAGCACCACCACTCAAATGCATTCATTCGTCTTTGGCCATCTTTCTCAATTGCACACTATACATATGCATATGAAGCAATTGAAAAATACCAGGGCATGGATTAGGCACCCATCAGCCTTCAAAGTGACATCCTTGCTCTTCAATCCTCTAAAGAAGCCTGGCAGCAGACCTGCCCCTGTACTACGTCATGAAACTTCATGACCGTCGCTTCCAAGGATGTGATTGTGGGTCCAAGAAAAATGAAACCCTGGACTTTTTCTCTGTTTCTCACGGTGTTGTCTACTGGTCCAGGGGTAAGGGATTTTCTTTTCTGTATTCTGAAGGCTGCAGTCTTTAGTGTTCGTCAGCAAGTTCTTCAAGTCCTTCAGGCTTCCAGCCAAAAAGGCAGTGTCATCTGCCTACTCAGGTTGTTCGTGAGCCTTCCTTCAACATGGATGCCTCATCCTTCTTCATGTAGTGCAACTCCTAGGCCAGCTAGGAAAGTCATATCAAGCAATTCACTGCCCCGCATAGAACAACAGGTAACTCACCCACTTGTAAACATCTTAAACGAGAAGACACATACTCTCACTCCCTTTGGCACATGGGACAACTTCTTGTTGCTAAGCACAAAATGGCTGCAGTTCCAATGGTGTCCAATGGCAAACATTAAGAATATGATATTTCAAGCAGGGCTGAGCCCCAGTGGTGTGGTGGTTGTGCGCGGGACTGCGGCCCACTGGGATGGAGGTTCAATTCCAGCAGCGGCTCCACGTGAACAAAGACTGGGTCTCCCACTCCCACCACCAGAGGGCAGTGATGCCCAAAAAACAAAAATAAATTAATTAAATTAAATGAAAACTATATATATTTCAAGCATTTCAAGATGCTGAAACAAAAATCTCTAAGCTCGATGGATAATGGAATATGAGGTTTTGCTAGGTTGCTGTGTTGCTTCCCAAGCATGGCTTGAGTAAAACAAATGCTTCTGTGGGCTGGAATCAAATGTCAATATTTCATAAAACCTAAGAATTAAACATCAACCCTCTTTTCATTTACACACATGAATAGGTCCTGTCTTTCCTAGATAATTTTTACCTCTGTAGCAAGTCCTATTACTCGATTTGGAAAGTAATCATTTGTCTTGGTGTGATTTCTTTTTTTTAAAGTCTTCAAGTCGCAAGACATTAAAATTACACTCTACTCAAAGAATAAATGTGTTTAATACCTGATTATATTTTTCCAACTGTGAGCTTTGAACAAAGGATAAATGCTAATTTGTCATGATAGATCTATATTGAGTAGATGCACATATTTTCTCTTAGAGCAAAACAAAAATGTTCTATAAAGAGAATTAATCGAGTTACTACATCTCTGTTGACAACATTCTTTACTTGTGTTCTGTC
This sequence comes from Nesogale talazaci, assembly GCA_004026705.1. NCBI lineage: Eukaryota > Metazoa > Chordata > Mammalia > Afrosoricida > Tenrecidae > Nesogale > Nesogale talazaci. The sequence goes on from PVJH01005744.1 coordinate 106,618, forward strand.
TAAACAGATGCCATGGAAAAAGCCAACAACAACAAAAGGCAATTCACTCCTGTTATTATTCTCATAGTAAATTCTAATAGCACCTGTGGTTATAAAAATCAGGTTTCTGAATAAGTTACAATGAATATTTGCATTTCATCAGATTCAATTATAATTATGAAGTTAAGAGTTCAGGAAAAAAAGAATAGAGAATGTGTAAGCAGGCTCGGGGTTACATATCTCTCACTTACCGACAACTCCTACTGGTTCTTTCCTGTAGGCCTTAGACCTGGTTTTTTCTTTAACAACACACCAAAGCAAAAAATGACTGAAATGTGTGCAGTGTGGGTGATTCATCCTGGTAACTAAGACAGGAGGGGTGGGGGGAGACTACTGCTGAAGCCCAGGAACAAGATTCTTGGACGATGTGAAGTGAGTTTCTTCAGGAACCAGATGCATGAAAATAGGTTCTTGACAGTCATGGAGGGAGCCAGTCACATACGTTCAAGCAGTCTGATTGACTGCCATTTTTGATGGGGCCACTGACACCTTCGAGCCCGGCTTTAATGCAATGTATGCGCACCCTGCCCCCCACCCTTTGACATAACTGAACCTGCTTGGAACAAATCCTCCATCACAATCAGAACCCTCGGTCACTCCCCAAGAGGAAGAAATATTTGAGACTGGACAGTCAGAAAAACATGTTTCTGAAGAGTTGATGTAGTGCTAACACCTTTAAAATCTAGAAACAGAGTTTGCCAGTTGAAGAGGAAAGCTAAGTCAACTGTGAAGCTGGGGAGGGCTTCAGTGAAAACAAATCATTCTCACTACCATTGAGTGGCTCTGACAGAATAGCCTGGAACTGCCCCTGTGTATTTTCCACACTGACTCTTTATGGGAATAGAAAGCCTCATCTTCCTCTTGGGGAGTGACCGAGGGTTCTGAACTGCCACCCAACATGTAAGCAACTGCACCACCAAGGCTCTGATGTAACCATGTTTTAAAAAGCAAATAAAATGAGTGAGGAGTGGCAGAGATTTAAGCAGAACAGTAAAAGTACATCCGGAAGGGCTACATCAGGAGGACAACAGGGCAACATTTCCCATGAGGGATCGGGCTAGGCTCAGGCATGGTTAGAAAATAGTGGAGTAGAGTTTAAAATAGGTTGTGAAAGGAGATTATCATGTTTCCTATCTAGCACTTCCACCCATCTATTATCTTTGTGCCATTTTGTAGTCATCAGATGCTAAAGAGTTGGTTCCCAAGAAGAAGTCCCCTGTGTACAACAGAATGAAACACTGCTCTGTCCTGAGTCATCCTCCCTGCTGCTGGTCTGGTTGCATCCATGGTTGAAGCCACTGTATGTTCCAAACCACAATATTTGGCGGCTTACCAAAACAAACAGAAAAAATAAGAAAAACAAATGCACTGCTGTTGAGGTCAGTCTCGATCCTATTAATCCTATAGGACAGAGCAGAACCAACTCATGAGTTTCCAAACTCTAAATCCTCACGGGAGTAGAAAAAACCCTATTTCTTCTGTAAAATGGCCAGTGGGTTTGAACTACTGACCTTGTGATGAGCAGCAGCCCAATGTGTGACCTGCTAAGCCACCAGGGCTCTTAAACCAAAAAGATATCCTAAAACCTTCTTACAACCAAGTCATAGTTAAGTTGAACAAGTAAAAACCGTCTGCTATCCACTCCATGATGCTCACCTTCCCGACACAATCACTGAAGACAAATGTGTGCATAAGTAAAGGCGGTGAAGCAAGCTGATGGTGCCCGGCTATCAAAAGATGTAGCATCTGGGGTCTTAAAGGCTTGAAAGTAAACAAGCAGCCATCTAGCTCAGAAGCAACAAAGTCCACATGGAAGAAGCACACCAGCTTGTGGGACCATGAGGTGTCAAAAAGATCAGTTATCAGGCTTCAAGAACTAAAAATCATGACATTGCATGCTCACTTTCCTGATATGGTCACTGACAACAAATGTGTGCATAAGCAAATTGGTGAAGAAAGCTGATGGTGCCCAGCTATCAAGAGATATAGCGTCTGGGGTCTTAAAGGTTTGATTGAACAAG
>PVJH01005745.1:0-108659 GCA_004026705.1 Nesogale talazaci
GAGCCCTCTGCTGCAGCCACGGTGTCAGTCCATCTCACTGAGATTCTTCCTCGTCGAGGCCCCTCTGCTTTACCAAACCTGCTAGCACTGCCTTCGTTGGGAGTCACTGCGCACACTTGCCCTGACATGGCATCACACCGAAGGTGCTTCCGACATCAACGTGTTCAGTGTAACATAGCTACCAAAAGACAGCCTCTCCAGGACATTAGTCAGGGTAACTTAAACTATTCTCAATTTTTGTCTAAGGTGCCGATTTCAGACTAAATTTTGCTTTAAGAAGTTAATTATTTATGCCCCTGGTGTTACCTCAAAGTCATCCTCTAATAATTCCTTCTTCTTTATGAGCTGTTTTTTCTTCTTTTTGCTCAGATTCTGATGCTCCACAATCTTCTTGTAATTGAAATGTTTCCTGCTGTCCTCATCTTCTTCATCCATCATCAGCAAAGCCATTTCAGCCTGTGGAGAAAAGCGGTTTAGATCCTGCTACCCCTAAGCAGTACGTATTCCAGGAAAAAACCTCAGTCACCATCCAACGCTTCAGAGTAATGTCTATCAGCTGTAATTTGAAAGCAGGAGAGGAATGAATGCTTATGTTTAAAACACCACATTTCTGTGAGTGCAAACGGTTACTGGACAGCGGTAACAAGAGTACTCATGTAGGCAATGATATTAAATCTAACAAACCTATCGCATTTTGTGGTGTATTAAGCAAAAATCTCCAAACAAGTATTTCCACAACAAGAGATTTATTGGATTTAACTCTTTCAATATTGATACTTTTCTAACAATGCAAAATACTAATCTTGGCTACTAAATCTAACATCCCTACATACCTGAGTCTTTTGACTAAGGGATTCAATGTGAAATCTTCGACTCAAGAAAACAATCATGTACGGTAAAAAGCATGCTCACCGACATCTGTCAATCTTCTATTAGTTTATGGAAAAATAAATATAATGAAAAAATTATGTATGGATTAAACTTTGATTTTTTTGAGGGATGTGAGGAAGGGGTGATCACCAAAAGAAACATGTACTAACTTGTTATGTCTGACCAGGAAGCACTAAGATATTGGTTTGAAAAGAACCCCTATAGATGAACAACATAAATTATGCTAAAATTGAATAACAGCAAATTTATGGTGAAGTGTATGGAAGAAGCTCGAAATCACTGGTGCTTTATAAAAAATTAGGACAATGCCCAGAGGTGATTAACAGTTAATGGCTAGCATGTTTTTTTGTTTGTTTTTGTCTTTTGTTTTTGGAGCATCAATGCCCTCTGGTGGTGGAAGTAAGAGGCCCAGCCTTGCGCTGGATTTGAACCTCCAACCCAGTGGGCCGCAGTCCCGCGTACGACCACTACATCACCAGGGCTCAGCGACTAGCATGTTTTAAGAAAGAACAAAAGAGTGCTGAAAATGAATCTTTCAGTGGGAGACAACCCACATTGATCTGCCACGAAACAATTTTGTCTTACTCCAGATAAAAAGACCCAATGATTAACAGCACAGCTATCTCAATCGGTTCAATTTATACAATTCTGACTGAGAAATCAAAGTTGAGCACAGTTTCCATTGCACTGGTGCCACAAACAATTGTATCTACAAGTGAGGAGAATTCTCCAAGAGCTACCAAGAGATGGAGTAGCCCAGTGAAGGCAAAATTGGACCAGCCAAGAGCAAAAGTTATGGCAACAGCTTTTTGGAATATTGTATTCTACTTGTCTTTTGGAAAGCCTATAACTTAGCCAAGTCTTCAGCAGAAAAATAACCAGCAAATCTTCACCATAGTCCTTCACCATTACTGCATTACTGTTCATTACGCAAGGGCAGTTTTGTGGAACTACTGATGGCAAATTATTAGCTATCCCCATCTTAATTTAGTGTTCTGATTTATTTTGTTTCCTAATCTTAGACATCATTAAAGGGTGCCAGTTTTTATTCAGTTAATAATGTTAAAAGAACTGCCCTGACATTGGTAAATTCCCAGAACCCCTAGTTCTTCAGGGATCAACTAAATGGGTGGTATTATTGCTTACAAAAATGTCTCGACAGTAATGATTGAGAAATACGGTTTCTATTTCTTATTTTATCTTCTAATTTCATTTTTCCATAATTTTTTGAAGTATTCTTGTATTACCACTTAAATTTCCTTTCCCTTCCATCACTGGTATGTACAGCTGGTTTTCTATTTAGAAGCAGTTTCTAAAAAGAACAATTTTCCTTTGCTTTGAAAATAGATTTATGAGCATTTTGCATATATATTGAGTGGAGCACCGAAAGTATTAAGATGCAGGTGTTTGACTCCTTCCCAAACACTAACAAGAATATCAGCCAGTTTTATAGAATCACTGACTCAATAAAAACAACCCCAACTTGGGAATCTTTGAGATTACTAAAGTACACGGCTCACTGCATTTCTAAGAAACACTTTAATATTGGACATATTCCTATACTCGAGTATAAACCAACATGAATATCACCTGAGGTACCTAAGGTACCACAAAAACTGCATAAAAAAATGTGCTGAAAAACTTGGATTATACACGAGTATATATGGTACGTTGTTTGCAATACTAATAAAAGAGAGGAAAGAGCAATTAACAAATTATAAAGAGAACATCTATGATAGCGAATAGACTCAAACTGAATTTAACTTTATGTTAATGCTATTTTAATGGCTTTCATAATGGTATTTTGTGTCCCCATTGAAGAGCCTTGTGGTTATGAGCTGGGCTGCAATCCGCCTGGTTACCAGCTCTAAACCATCGACTTTCTACATTGGTAAACAGCTTCGGTCTTAGAAATCTACAGGGGGTCGCTCTGAGTCAATGTTGACTTGACAGCAGCAAGTCTTGGTCTCCATTATAGGAAGTGTTTTTTAATAATTAAGTATACTCTTCATCATAAAAGAAACATGCTGTAGGTCTGAAATCAGTTTTAACTTTGCATTAGTTGTAAAAGTTAGTTTTGCAATAAGGCATTTTTTAAAAGTTGTTAAGTTTATGTGTCTCATAAAGTTCATTATTGAAATCAGTTATTTTTTTATCAAAGATCATCGAACTCATGTGAAACACTTAAATTGTACATATTAATGATCCTGTAAGCATATAAGAATGATCACTTTTTACCTTTTGTTTTTCTATTTCAATTTCTTCCTCTGGAGATGTGCCATCTTTTGAAGATTCCATTGATTTCTTCTTTATACCTGACATAAAGGTATAAATAACCAGTATCAGAGGGTTAAAAACTTATATAAGACCAGTGGAAAAATTACCGGCTATCTAGGAATTATCTTAAATAAATGGAGAGAACATAAAAAGAGAAATGAATGGCATAAACACATAACGGAGAGAAATGAATGGCATAAACACATTGCTTTGGGATGAGAAGACTGATAATCAAAAAGAAGAAAAGTTTTCTGAAAGTAATGCATAAAAAAAACTATAAGATCATTTCAATAGATACAGAATAATCACTTGATAAAATTCAATACCTATCATGATAGAATACATACATTTAAAGAAATTCTAAGTAAAAAATTACATTCAATTGAATCTTGATAAAGATTAATGAGATGAATTTGATGGACCAACGTACACTCAACATCTACTACGAAGTGAAAATAATAAAAATTATTGTATAATACACTACTAAGAACAATGATACTGTAAGATTTAGAATTTAAATAAATGTAGGATCATTTAACAGTGGAAAAAGCAAGCAGTTTTAAGTAACTGATGCCAGGTTAATTTATTATATTTTACATTTAAAAAATGTAACTTATTATGCAGAGTAAACTATAACTTAGACATATTGAAGAGTTACACAATAAAAAACAAATAAATACAAACTGAGGAGTAAAGCAGAAAAAAGAAATGAAAAACAGAAAAAAATCACAAAGCAAAAACTGACAATTTTTTCTTGGGGGGGGGGGGGCATCACTGCCCTCAGGTGGTGGGAGTAGGAGGCCCAGCCTTTGCTCCGTGGAGCTGGAATCGAACCTCCATCCCAGTGGGCCGCAGTCCCGTGCACAACCACTACTCAACAGGGGCTCAGCGCCAAAAACTGACAATTTGAATACCCATACTTAAGACTCGGTACATTAAAAAAAAGGCAAAATGAAAGTTTCTCTGCAATAACAACATAGCAGTCGCTACTTATTAAACAAAACAAACAAACAAACAAACTCAAACTCACTGCCTGCATCATTGTTGACTGAGAAAGACCCCTGTGGGTTTCCAAGTCTGTAACTGCTTACAAGAGTAGAAAGACGAGTTTTTCTCCCCCAGAGCTACTGGTGGTTTCAAACTGTCTACCAGGTGATCGTTGTCGCCCAATGTGTAACCACTATACCACCAGGGCGCCCTTACAACCTATAAATAAAGGCTAACAAAAACCATTTCTCTTTTATTAAGCACAGATTTGACTTGGGCTACCTTCTTAGCTCTATAATCAGACAAGCAAGCTTATAGCAAAGTGGCTTCTGAGTGGAAAACGGCAAAAACTGAGGCCTCACGAGCCAGGCGTGAACTTCAGGGCCCTCTGAATGTAGCAATTCTTGGAACTGGGGCATTGGAGCTGAAAGCTACACCTCGACCCTGCCTCCCACCCCCCCACCCCTCTCCGTCAACGCCAATGCCATCCAGCTGATTTTGACTCCCAGTGACTCTGCTGGACAGGGTAGAATGGGTAGTGGATGGACCCACTACACTATGTCTCCCTGGCTCCTTGCTTCACGCAAACTCACTTCCATCGAGTCAATTTTGACTCAGAGCATCCCTACAGGGCAGGGTAGAACTGCCCCTGTGAGTGTCCGAGGAAGACTTTCTGCTTCCACAGGAGCTACAGTTGCAAAAGTTGGTAGTTCAAAACCACCAGCTCTTCTGAGGAAGAACTCTGCAGCTGGCAGCCTAATTCATAACTTCTATGCCACTAAGGGCTCTTAATGGGCTCCCTACCTAGGTTGTTAAAAAAGGTAAGACTGCTTTTTGGGGCATGGCATTTCCAGGCCAGAGGTGGTCACATATGCAATTAACATGTGTCTCCCTTCCTTGCTTTCTTTTTTCTCTTCATTAGCTGTTCAGCTTTTTTGCAGGTTCATCTTTATCTTCCTAAGCTCTAAACTGCCCTCCTGGTTCATGAATACAAAACATTAACATTAAACTCTCATTTTATTCAATAATTTCTGGCTTCTGTTAAGTGTAAGTTTTAATTTTCCTAGGGAGAAATATTCTAATATTTCTAATGTTCTATTCACTCCTTAGAATATTTCTCATTACTTCTCATTGTTTACCCATTTGAGTATCTAGACCACAGATTCCCAAACTTATTTGACCTATTGCCCCCTTTTCAGATAAAACTTCCCCTGGAATTAAAAACTACTGTAATACAGTCCGTACTCCAGGATAAAGTGCTTTTGCAGCCCTCTTGAATCATTTCAGCACTCCCCAGGGGGTGCCATCGCCTGCTTTGGTAAACACAGATATTTCCTTGACACAAAAAATTTTTAAAGCCCCAGGTATACATAAGAAATCACACACACACACACACACACACACATATGGAAGAAACTGTATTATCTTCATAAATTGAAATATCTAACAAATGCTAAAAATAATATGAAAGGGTTGGGATCCTTCTGGCAGTAACTGTGTAGCACACGGATGTGCACCTGGCTTGTCTCTTAGGTGGATGCCCAGCTCTCTCTATTCTCAGCTATTTTGGTTATTCTGCTTTTAGATCTGACGATATGTTTACTTACCTTTGGGAATAACCCTCTACAGAATGAGTATGTTTCCCCAAATTCACTGCCAATGAGTCAGTTCTGCCTCACGGTGATCTTACAGGACAGTGTAGAAGTGCCCCTAAGGGCTTCCAAGACTAAGCTTTAATGGGAGCAGAAACCTGGTCTTTCTCCCTCAGGCCACCGTCAGGTTTTGAACTGCTGAACTTGCATCTCATAGCCCAACAGGTCACCCCTATGATACCAGGGCTCCTCAATGTGTTTCTTTATAGGCCCTTGCTTTCTTACATACCACTTTTATGTAGCCCTTCCGCCAGACTATCCATGCTTGTACAAATGACTAAATGAGTGGACAAATGGTATAAATCTATAGGCACACAAAAGAAATTATTCATTTTCCAGCTACCTCTCTCACTGCCATGGAGATGATGTTGACAGCAACCCTACAGGACTGGGTAGAACCACCACTGTGGGTTTCTGAGACTGAGAATAGACTCATCTTTCAGGATCAGATATACAAATACACCCGTACTTGTAGTTCCTGCTCATACCTTTAAAAATGCCTCTTTAACCTCACTCAATGGCCACTGCTCCATTTTATCCTTCATAGCTAAAACATCTGAAAAAGCTCTATCCTCTTCAGTTCTACTTCCAATCTTTCACTCACACTTTAAATTTTATTAACTTTCTGGAGACTAAAAATAAAATAACCATATGATCTCTCCGCCCATCAAGTCTGATACCTTTCTATAATCTCAATGGAAATGGACACAAGCAATCACATCTCTTCTTCCTTACATACTTACTTCTCTTTTAGACCACATGATACTGGATTACTACTGTTCCTTCTATTTTACTGTCCCCTCTCAGTTTATTTATTAGCTTATTCCTAACTGCTCCAATACTACAGATTAATACTCTATTTGTAGGCTTTACCCAACCTCAGGACTCAGTCCTATACTTTCTTATTAATGTTTTCTACATTTGTAAATTAGTGTGCAAAATTCTCAGGCTTATCATACTCCTTTTGGAAAAACAGTTTTAGGCCATATATAAGCATTTACTCCCAGGAAGTATTCCGAAATCAAATGTATATTTCACCTGTCACCTAACTCTTAAAATTTCTGATACTAGCTCTACACAGAGCTTATACACAATTTAAGTGTATATTCCAAGAAATAGATTATCCTAAATCATCCAATCATTTAAATTACTATTTTAATTCTATGCTGAGATCTGTAGTCTGATCAGATTTCATTGACATGCTAAATGGAGCACTTTGGAATGAGAAAAAGGAAATTCTAATTCTTCACATTTCTCTATTATAAACTTGGATTCCTGAAATCAGAGGATAAAATCCAACATGTAGAAATGACTACTCAGGTATGATCAAAAGCAGAATATGCTAAATTTCCATTTCCCTTTCCAATTCTCAAGAATTTCCCATCTTTCAATTGACTTTATTCATTTTGATCTCTTTTTCATCAATAAAATGTCAGTGCTTAAAAGTCATAATAACCAGGAAATAATTTTGAGCAATTTTGACTTTTCTGTTGAGAACTAGTCTGGTCTAGTAGTCACGAGGGACAAGAAGCATGGAAACTATAAAACCTTCCTCTTTACTATGCCAGCTTGAAGTTACTCCAGGAGCAAGTCTGTTGGGGCTCATATGTGTGGTAGAAAGATTAGGGGAAGACAAAATGCATGTGAACATGTGGAAAATGCTTACAGTAGTCTTTGAAGGGATTTGTCCACGTATAGCATATGCCTCATAACACACATTTACACATACCAAAGAAGTTACAAAGGAAAGGACAGAAGAAACAATGGATGTCAATGGTGCATAAGCAATGGAAACAAGGTTCCACGGATCCAGGAAATGAGCTTTCACATCATGTAGAGATTCATCGTGTAGAAAATGAGAAGCGAAAAATGGGCCATTAATTATAATGAAGCAGGATAAATGCAAAGGAGATAAAACAACACTCCTGTTTTTATGTATTTGTGCAGAAAGAGCTTTTGTACTAAAATTCATACATAAATCTAAAAAATAGAGTCATGCACATAAACACACAAACACAAATTCATTTCATTTCATACTTTCAATTCTTCACAGCACTTGCAAAGATATTCTGGAGTGGATATGTTTCATATATATATATATATATATATATATATCAATGAGAACACACAACATACTTATTTCCTTGTTCTATTTATACTCCCTGTCTTAAGAGAATCAATTTGATTTCAACAGGTTATGTCCTAGGAAAAAAAAACCCAGGAAACTGTGAAATTAACCTAGTCACCGAGAGTCTCCTACAAAGAAATTACTCCTGTCTCTCCAGGGACATGCTGAATTCTTCCCAATCCAATCAATGATTACCCCACAGGATAGACTGCGGAGAATCCAATATGTGAAGGATATACATTCTATTTTTTAAAAACTAGCTTTTATGTCCCCCACCATTGTTAGTTTTTCCTCTTTGTATTCTGATGTAAAACTACAAATATGGGGCTGGGGCCCCATGGCGTAGTAGTTGTGCGCGGGACTACAGCCCACTGGGACGGAAGTTCAATTCCAGCAGTGGTGCTGGGCCTCCTACTCCCACCACCGGAGAACAGTGATGCCCCAAAAAACAAAACAAACAAACAAACAAACAAAAAAACAACTACAAATATGGCTGGCTTACCCATTTTCTTAACTTCTTCAGCAAAGTATGGATCGTTCAAATCCACGTCTGAGGGTAGTTCATCTTCACTGGTCTCATTAGCAAGACTCTTTAAGGTGAATGCAAAAATAAACATACTTTCTTTAGGACAATTATAATAAACAAATTGCTGTCAAGTCTACTCCAACTCACAGCAGCCTTGTAAGGTAAAAGCCAGCTCGGGTTACACATAGGCTGTATAACACCAGATACGTCAATTAATTTTCTGTATCTATAAAACAATATGGTTGGACCAGAATCAATCTTTTACGTTCCAACATTTGGTGATTATCAGTACTACTGTCTTAAGGTAATGCCACAAAATAAACAGTATTTTTAATGATGACAACTGTGAGTAGTCTCTATCACTGGGGACTAATTCTGAAAAAGATATCCACTGAATAATGGAAGTCCAACCAAATTTCCCACAGACACAATATTAGCCCAGAGGAAACATCCTTTGGAAAGAAAAGAGAATTACTTGTTTTTATATCCATTGCCACATTTCATATATCCATTTTATATCCATTGTCACATTTCATATATCCATTTTATATCCATTGCCACATTTCATATATCCATTTTATATCCATTGCCACATTTTTTTTCCCCTTCCAACTTACCAGAAGCTGGCTATATAAAATTCGCTAATAATAAAAGTAGTTTAAATTGGACAGTACAGCAAGTAGTCACATAAAATTTTATTAAGTAACTTAGTATTATAATATTTTAAAATTTTCTAAGGCTAACTTGAAAGTAAAATATTGAATAGATGGTACAAGATTTATATAATAAAGAAAAACATTGGGATACAGTATTAAAATTTAAAAAGTACATAGCAGAAGCACATCAATGCTAAAAATTTTTATGTGCATGTGGAAGTTTAAGTATCAAGTAAAAAATATATATATACCTGTCTTCCACAAAAATAAAGAATAGAATCATATATTTTTTACTTTTAAATATAGCTAAAACATGTATTTTATTTCAGCAGTATATGATTGTAAAGCATTAGCACTCAGTGGTTAAAGTGGTTCTGAACTGTTTCCAGGCTCTGTATATTGTCATGTGGCCTTGCAGAAAATATTTAAACTGTTGGGTTCTTTCTCTTTTCAAAACTGTGGTAACACAGGCTAATGGCTACCAGGAGATTGATACTTTCTGATTCATGGCGAGTGATCAATAATTACATGGTCATAAGTGATACCTTTTGTTTCTTTTTTAGTCTTTTTTTCTCTTTCTTCTTCTCTAAAAATTGTTCCCAAGGGGTCAGTTTATCCTTCCCTTCCAATTTATTTTTGACCATCTCTTCTGCACTTTCTTTAAGGCCTAAGGAGAAACATATACATTAAAAATAATAAATTGTCATTCATGCACAAATGTAATATGCTATTTCCACTTTAGTAATAAAAATATGTATTTTATTTAGTATATTTTAGAAGACAGTGTTGGGCTGGGATAGGACTTCAGATTTTGGAGGATACAAAATCCATTAAATAACAATTAATGCAATTATTTAGAATTTTCTTTGAAAAAAAGACTTACGTGATCAAGATCACCTTCCTAGATTAAATTTTAAATCCTTAAAAATCAAAAGCAATGTTAAGAAAAATCAAAACACAATGCTAAGGAGATTGTGCTTCACCTTTTTTTCTGACGAAGACCACTGAAACCCAGAGAAGTTTATTAGCACAATTGGAATTTGAAGTCTTAGTTTTCCATACTTCGTTTTGTCCATACTAGTCCCAGATACATCTAAATTGCTGGTACGACTGCTATGTACGCCACAAAATAAAATCTAAATGCTTTGGGTCTCAGATTTCTTATCTGCAAATGAGCTCCCTTGATTAGAAGCATACGACTCCTCACTCCCACAGCACCTTTCTGGGAGAAACAACCTTTATTTTCTTCAAATATCATATTTTTTTGAAGTTCAAATACATAAAACAATTAAAAGCTGCATTGCCTGAATTAAAGTGGGGCTGAAGAGAGTTGAACCTCAAAAACAAAAACAGAACGAAAGCAAAATAGTTCAAAACAGCTGCAATAGATGATTTCGAAGGTCCTTTCTCTTTTAAGTCAATACTTAATCTTCAAAATTTCATGATTTAGGAAAGTATTAAATTATATGCACATTCAAGGTTCCGAGGATTTGTTTAGATGAATTATTACTAGAGGAATCTCTGATTTACTGGATGTAAAAATCAGAAACTCTGCTCCGAAATAAAAAATGTTTCTTAAGAGAAAAACATTATCCATTTTAATAAACAGTTTTCAGGAGAAATGTGGAGTATGCCAAACCATTTGCAGATCTTTGACTGAATCTAGAGGTTTTTAAAAAATGCCTAGAAAATATGAAGTAGGATCCTTATATTAATGTGTAATATACTTTCAAGTCACCTTTCCCCCATATTTGGGAGAAAGCAGCAAATTTGATACACAGATCTTGATTTGTATCATGTTTGGGTGAAAACAAAAATCCTTGATTTTAAATAATGAAATTAATCCATTTAAATATGATTCTTGGTTAGTACAGAGTCAACGGAGGTTCTTGAGTATACCAGTATTGTATCTAAGATGTAATTTTTAGATTGATATTCTATTATTTTCTCATATTTTAGGATATGATTACTTTGAACAACTAAAAATTGAAAAATTAAAATTAAAATTTAGCCCCCCCCCCTTCCAATATAAAAAATACTTTCTGGTAAATTTTGATACTTGAAACATAAAGTGCTTACTCTAGCTCTGCAAGATAATAAAGAAAGCCCTTTATTTTTGGTTTTAGGTGACTAGATCCCTGGCATTAGATGTGCTGTCATATTTATAAACATTTATTTCACACAAGTAGACCTTGTCCTTTCTGAAGGATTTGATGAAAACTTTGGACTCTCTCCCCTGGAATGCTGAAGTACTGGGGAAAACAAAATAAAACAAAACAAAAAACCCAAAAGCTTGCAGACAGTGTTCAGGAGTTTGGGCTTATGAGTACCCGAATGTTTATTTCTATGTATGAAAGGCTTCAAGAACCTTAGAGAAGGCAGCTTTACAGAAGCTGCACAATCCAGGGCAGACTGGCGTCAATCTTCCATCATTCCTAATCGATGTTTGTAGCTTCTGTGTGAAGGAGTCTCACTTTGGGCAACACTTTCATTCTGGATCACCCAATTCTCTGTTGTGAGGATGACCCTGGCCTCGAACTCCTAACGCTACTACCTGGCATTGGGTTGGCTTCAACTAATACCCACCCTACGCAGGACGATGGAACGAAACACCGTCTGCCCCTACACCAGCAGCACAAATGACAGGAGCACTCCCTAATTATAACAAAAAAAAAAAAAAATCTATGTATTTTTAAATGCAGTTGCCCCTGTGGAACAAAATCAGCCCCTTTTTTTCCTGCTGCTGTAGCTGGTGATTAGTTTAAATGTTGTTTCAGAAAAGGACGATACAATAGTTATACCACAGAATGTTATTTCACTTCTTACGTTTCCACTCTAGAAATTTCCTTTGTGCATGCTTTATCATCAACCGTACCATAAACAACTTTAAGGTAACTGTTTGTATTACATAATGTTTATTAACACAATACCCTAAAGAAAGTGATTACTTAATACTCAATCGATCTGCCTTGAAGTAGGGATTCTTATTTCAAGCCAACTGTTTGATTTGTCATATTTGAAACCAATTTTAACAAAATGTATCAAAACTTTAAGATTTAAGTAAATGGTCTTCAATCTCAAAGTGGCTCATGTGATTACAGTTTATTCTCAGGAAATAACTTTTTTTTGGAGGGGTGTTTATAACAAGAAATAGCATTTTCAGATAAATATAATATATAATTTTTTGTGTGGCTCTCACTAAATATACCAAAATAGTATTTTGACAAGCACATTACAATGAATTAACATGCCACCACGATAATTTACATTGCTTTGTTTTCAACATCAATCATGAAGTCATTGAAATTTCTTGCCACAGTTCTTTATGCTCTCAAGTTCTCAAAAATAAGTCCACCTCAGCAGCTGTGTGCCATTAGCTCAAGAACGTTTTTCAGAGAAAGTAACAGCCTGAGAGCAGGAGCTGAGGTGACTAAAAATTTAGTTAGTTATAAGCAACTTAAAACCAAGGGGCAAAAAATTCTTTTAATGTCAACCATGACTATGGGTGACTCATTGATGGCAATAGTACTACTTTAAATGCAATCCATTCAAAATAACCGAGGTAGTTTGCACACAGATAAGAACATGTAAATCTTTATTTTTCCAAAATAAGAAGACCTTCCTTCTGATCTTTCTTTTCTAAGATATTTGAAAAATCTTCAAAGGGCAAGGCAAGAGTTAATTGGCACTTTTTATTTCAATGAGGAGTCAGAATGCGCCGAGAATATTTATGCCCGTCGGTGGTATCTTTTTTTTACCCCACTGATTTTATTGGGGGCTCTTACAGCTCTTAAAACATTCAATACATCATTTGTATCAAACATATTTGTACACATATTGCCATATTCATTTCCAAATATTTTCCACTTGAGCCCTTGGTACAAGCTCCTCTTTCCCCTCTCCTCCAGTGGTATCTTTTTTTATAGTTGTTATGAGTCAGCACATGTAACTCTTAATTCCTAAAGTGGCTTCTAAAAATATAAATTAGCACCACCAAAAACAAAGACAAGACACCAAATGCATTATCCTAAATGCAACTCATTGCAACCTCATGCGCTACCAGGTAGAAATGCTCTTCCATCTCCACTGCCCAACAAAATCTACTCTGGGCTCAGTTCTTCAGAAAAAACGGACTGGTCATGAGAAATTGTGGCATCCCAGGCACTTCTTCACAGCTGCTCATTACCCTCAAAGGCATGGAAAGAAGGAGGGGCACATTTACTCCTATGAGCATAATTGGGACAAATTGGGAAAAGGGAACTGAGGATGGAAGTGCGAAGAGCGCTCTTAAATTGAAGGGATTGCAACTCATGTCATGAAATAAAATGTCTATAAATTGTTGAATGGGAAACTCATTTACTCTGTAAACTTCCAAATTACAGTAAAATACTTCATTAAAAATGACAAAAAAATAAAAAGATCCAAAAGGACAGATGTTATTGTATGTGACTACTGAGTAATTCTCACCACCACCGAAAAAATCTCAAACCAAGTGCTACTAATCTTTTTTTTTGGGGGGGGGGAGGGGGGGCATCACTGCCCTCTGGTGGGAGTGGGAGACCCTGCCTTGCTCCTAGAGAGCTGCTGCTGGATTTGAACCACCAAGCCAGTGGGCTACATTCCCGCACTCAACCACTACACCACCGGGGCTTAGCCCTAATCTTTTCTTCTATACAATGCCTGCAACATCCTAAAATGAAGGAACACAAACAGATAGTTAGTGAATAATTCTTACCTGGAACCCATTTAATTTCCATTTCCATATCATTTTCTTTGCCTTTCTTTTCTTTTTCTTGAATAACTTGCAAGAGTTGCCTATATTTGGCAATTTGTTCTTCATCATCCTTCTGACTTTTCTTTGTTTTTCCATCTTCTTCCACATCATCACCTAACAACAACAACAAAAGTCCATTCCATCGAATACACAGAAGGAATGCACTTCTAACTAGTGTTCAGAGCTCATGGTCATTCCAGAACCCACCTGGCTTCCAGTCTTTTGGTGTACCGCACTTAAAATATTGTCATCAAACAATTTTTTAACAGCAAATTATTTGAGTGAAGGACTTAGATGTTGTTGCTTAAATTAAAAATCAGTTCCAGAACAAAATAAAATTAGTTGCACTATAAACTAGAAGCATCCTAGCAGGATGTCTGGAAATTCTACTTTTATCAAAATTCTTATTTTAAAACTCCCTACTAAGCTGAAAGAAAGCAGGGATTTTTTTTTTTTTTTAAGCAGGGAGATTTTTTATTCTCTTTTATGTCCTCTATCATCCAGGACAGTGGCTTTAAATCTTTATGTTAACTAAAAGGCAGCTGAGTATATAGCATGAACTTGGTGCACGAATTAAACTGTTCAGATTAAAGAAAGATACAAAGGGATGTAGTCACATGAATCGTGTCCTCTGCATGTGATGGTGAGTAGGCATGCTTGGAGGAGCCCTGGTGGCACAGTGGTTACATGTTAAGCTGCTAACCATCAGGTTCAGCAGTTTGAAATCAGCAGCCACCCTGGGGCTCTTGATGCTCACCAAGAGGTACCGTCTCAAACTCCTGGTGCTATTGGAACAAGTTGTAATTGACTCGATGGCAGTGAGAAAGCATGCTTCATTGTAGGGTCCTTTTAGTACACCAGGAACAAAAACTGATACCTAATTAAATTAATTTGCATGTGTGGGCAATTATTGCCTTTCCATTTCTTAATTTTATAAAAATAATTAGAATACCAAAGGTCGTATAAAATTCAGGGGGAACAGATCCAAAAGAAAGCTAATACATGAAAATTTTGTTCACTCTGGATTTCTGTTGGAAGGCAAAAACTTAAATTAAGCTCGGTTCTAAGGCAAAACATGAATATTTATTGAACTGACATGCTTCCTACCTGTCTGGCAGAAGAAACAACAAACAAGAAGCCCCAATTGACCTCACTGCCATCAAGTCCGCAACAACTCATCTAAAAGTAGCGCCACAAGATTCTTGTCTATAAACAATGACACACTAGTCACCAAAAATGTGACACATTGTGAAAGAGTTAGCTATGAAATATTGTTAGCACACTTTATCTTTAAAAATACGGAAAAATTTGACTAAATATACACATATATATAGATTTTCCCCAAAATGATTAAAAAATGGTCCAGACCATTCTTTCCATCCTATCACTCTTTAACATTTTTACTCAGAACAGCTGAAAATAATTTTTTTTGTTTGTGCTTTGTGCCACAATAATAATGTTGGATGGAATCTTGTCATGTATCCCATAATTCAATGGATAAAACATCAGGCATAAATTAACAAATGGCAATGCATTTCTTTCTATTAAAAGCTTACTTTTGAAACGTAATTAGAATCAAGTTCCTTCCAGGTTGAAATTTTAGTTTAGGTCTCTGATGTCCTATTTTAAATTGATTTTTTCCAGTACTAAAAGTTTACTTTCTGAAGCTCTACAATGTGGAATAACTCATGCAGAACTGGTTTGTTTTTCTTTCTTGCAATTCAAGGACAATACTTTGTGAAAGCCTTAATACTTTCAATAAGGAATGAAAAAAATATCATAGTGCTAAGAAGACACACTGCTGTGTACAAGCAAGACCAAGAACGTCTACTAACTCTAAGGTAGTCACATCTAACCAGAATGTTCCTTCAAGGGAGGATTACGACATGTTAGCTTGCTGTAGGAAAGAGAATCACAGGGGAAGGACAGTGAGTTGGTAAAGCAAGTATTCTTATCTGTAAGACAGTGAAAATGAGAGGAATCTTCAATGAGATGGACTAAAACAATAGCCACAAACAAACATATGATCAGTAAGATAACACAAGACCAAGCTGCTTATTTTAATATAACGAGTTATATTTTCAGTGGCCACAAGTTGGAACAAACTTGATGACTAAAACATATTTCAAATAAAAAGGTATTAAGTTTTTTAAGGTTTAGCAAACATGCAAACACACACACACACACATACACACCGTTTAGACTCAGTATAAGCCAATCCAAATATCACCCGAAGCACCTAATTTTACCACAAACACTGCCTTAAAAATGTGCTGAAAAACTCGGCTTATACACAACTAGATATGATATGATATGACATGATATGATGTGATATGAGATATATATATATAGATATATATATTTCCCAAACTTAGCCAGGATTTGAAACCAGTAGAGTCTAAGTTCTTAACAAGAATGTATTGACAAACAAATGCTTATTTTTAGCTGTCCTAAATTAATGCTATATTTAAACCTAATTCAATGCTATCTTTAAATCTAATTCAGATCTTTCAATCATTCATAAAAAAATTACAAAACAAAACCAAAAAACCCAAAAACCTATTTGAATTGCTAGGACCTAAGTTTTACAAATATACCCAGAAAATTATGCTTTTTATCTTTATCTTATCTTTGCTAGTGAAAGAAAACTTTGAGAATTATCATAACAGTGCTATACTATATATCAAAAATAGAAAGTACAATAAACAAATAAATAGAAAGTACATTTTTAAGAAATCACATCTTCCTTCCCAGTTATGGAGTAAGAGTACATAAAGACTATTTGGAAGATAACTTGGCTGCACTATGTAAACAAATGATCACTCAATTGTTTAAAACGCTAAGAAATTTAACAAGCACCATCGAAACCTTAAAATGTGACAGCTTTTATGTCCACACTTTTTCAAAAGTTCTTAAATGCTTAAGACATTATAAATTTAAGATGACTGAACAAAGAACGTATAGCATGGTTAAACATGATTTTCCATCCCATATGTAAAAACATTGTTCAAGACTAGTGTCTTCTGAAACACTAAGGAAAAGGAAGCGGTAGTGATAGGTTAATCATATCATTCAAGAAAATCAAGGTGTAACAAGCCTATGATAATATTAAAGGAATTTACTATTTAAATAATTGTCTATAGAAACTATAAAAATGTAAAAGCACAATTATAGAATACAGTTGAATTGTTTTTAAGCTTTACCTTAAAGCATATCCATTTCTTCCAATTTAAATACTTATCTTTGTTTAAAATGTATGATTTTTTTCCTGATGTCAACACTAAACTTTTTATAACTGTGCTCAATCGGTTTCTTTTACTTATATTAAAAAAATGCAAAACTGGGGCTGAGCCCCGGTGGCGTAGTGGTTGTGCGTGAGACTGCGGCCCACTGGGATGGAGGTTCAATTCCAGCTCCATGGAGCAAAGGCTGGGCCTCCTACTCCCACCACCAGAGGGCAGTGATGCCCAAAAAACAAAATAAAACAAAAAAAATGCAAAACTAAAATGAGAGGGTTTTAGGCAGATAGTATCAACTAAACCAAACTCACTGCCAATGAGTCGATTCCGACTTAGTCAACTCTACAACAAGGTAGAACTGCATCTGTGGGTCTCCAAGACACAACTCCTCGTGGGAGCAGACAGCCTCCTGGTTCTTCCTCTACGTCAAAAAGTGACATTAATCAACTTTCCTGAGAGAGAGATCCTGTACACTAACTAAATCCTCACTAATTCTGTTACCTGTTACTTCCAATTTACTGTCGTTGTAAGATATCTATGATCTATTTTGCACATTAAGGACACATATTTGGTAGTATTACAAACATGCAGGTGTGAAACAAATAACACAGGCTGTGAATACTAAGGCTATGGGTCAAGTTGGCTGAGTCGGGAGTATCAAAGTTCTAGTGGTTACGGAACAACATCGTGATCCTCCATAATCTCAGTTTGCCTAATGGTCTGGCCTGAGAACTTAACCATGTCACCAAGTGAGGGTGGAATTAAGGGGGGGAGTATTTTAGCCTAAGACTTTATCTATGTTTTGCTTTATTTTAAAATACTGTTCATCTGAACAATTTTTTGTGCTTTTGGCCAAAGTTTATATAGCTTGCAACACTTAATTCCTCTGCTATCTGGTTAGAAATGACTATGATTTATGTGCACCATTAGCATTTTCTTAATCTCACTAACTCACCTTTGACTCAGTCAAATGTACTCCTTTGCCTTTTCCATGATGTAATTATCTCTGAAATCTTAGAAATAACTTTCTGGATTTATATTTGCTGCTTTTAGGTCATTTACATATTTCTTCAATTATTTTGTCCATTTGTGCTTATTTTATTTTCGTGAATTTTTCTTGAGTTTTGTCTGTGTTTTGTTCGATTTCATGTGCAGCTTTAACAATCTTTCTCTCAAGTCTTTGAAGGTTCCAAGGACCTACATAATTCCTTATCAGATAGTTTCAAAGTCATTTCCTCTGCTCTTTATAAAAACTGAGTACTGATATATCCAGGGTGAGCTGATGTCTCATAATAGCTCTTACTTGCATTTCTCTGATAGGTAGGTTTTTGTTTGTTTGAAATGAATCCAAGACATAATATTAATCTCTTCAATCGTCAAAGGAAAATTTAAATAAAGATAATTTAAAAAATCCACCCATTAAGGAGATGCAAAGTAATCCATACCAACTCTTTCACTGTGGGCATTTAGTTGGAATGGACATGTTAAAAAAAAAAAAAGCTGCAAAGAACTGATAAACTAAGTGAGGAGTAGCCAAGTTAAAATCAGTAGAAATCAGTAAAAAGTTAAAATCAGTAGCAAGATTATCCCAACATTTGAGTTCTCTCTCTCTCTTTTTTTTTGTTTGGTGGCATCACTGCCCTGGTGGGAATAGGAGGCCCACCCTCGCTCCTGGAGAGCTGTTGCTGGATTTGAACTGTGAGATCTCTTTTTTACCTGATGCCATTTCCCGTTATAGAAGAACGGATTGTGAGTTACAATGACAATTCTATAGAACAACAATAAGATGAACTAAGGGTGGAAGGAGATTTCAACAAGACCCCACGAGAAGCAGGAACGTGCATGGGATCCCTCTCAAGAGATGCATGATCCAGAAGGTAAAGCTGCTCTCAAACCAAACAGCATCAATCACATATTTTTCTTTTTTCTCTTCCCTTCTCTTTCTTTTCTTTAATTCTACTTCTGCTTCATCTAAACATATATACATATGTATCTTTATTTTCTTGTTTGCTTACATCTTTGTTTTGGGCTATCAGAAAAGATCCCAATTATGGCAAAATTATAATAAATTTAGTGATGATTTTAAGCTGTAAACTTGGAATAATGTTGTCTAAGACTGGACAAAATAATAAACAAATGCTATAACTCACAAAAGGTACTGTTACCTCAGCTATAAAACTATTGCTAGATAGACTTTACAATTTAAAGATCAGTACAAATAAAATAAAGACCAGCACACAGTTAATCAAGCACACAAGTAAATAAGATAGAAATAACTTGCACATATAACAGAAGTCAATCCAGAAAAGATGAAATATAAAATAATTAGAAATTGACAAAAGTCCTTTAAAGACATTAAAAACAAAAACAACCTTCAGAATATGTGCTCCAATTAGACACAATAAAAATGATAAATTTGATGCAAAAACCACAATATAAGACTTCCAAGAAAGAAAAATACTATAACCCAAATCAAGAACTCAAGTGACCCCATGGATAGTGCCACCTGGCCTATCTGGCAGCATTTCTGCAATTGCTTGTCCTTCCTACTGTCCCTGTGCGTGTGTGTGGGCGCGCGCGCGCGCGCGCGCCCACACACACACACTCACCCTCGCTTTCTCTTTCTCTCATTGGATCTAGCTTATCCCCTATCCAGGCAGTGCTTCCTTTTGTCCTTCAATTTTCCCTCATTTTTCTTTCCTCTACATCTTCCCATATGCACCCTACCCCAGCAGATCCTTGTCCCCAACCAATGGATCTTTCTTATTTCCTCTGTTCTTTAATTCTACTTCATTTAAACAAATATATACATATTTTTTGTTTGATTGTTTGCATATTTTCTCTTTCCTTCCCACTCTCTCTCTGTCATTCTTTCAAAATACACTTTCACAATACCTATTCATTTTTACTCTCCTGACATTTCAGATAACTTGAAATAAATTGCTCAATCCTTATATACAATTTCTTATTCACTTTGCTTTTTCCTCTTTTCTTTCTAATATCCTTCCCCTATCTCCCTTATCTACCACCTGTTCAAGTTATCTGGATTCTAATGACCCTCTCCCACACCACTTTACAAAGCCATTTATCAACACATGACCCAGCAGGCTTCAAACCATTAATAGCTGCACTATAATGCTGCAGAAACAGCAGTTAATAACTGCACACAAAAGAACTCAAGAAAAACAAGCAAACAGCTGAATCCATCTACCGCCAAACAAGAGAATGTTCTAGGAAAAAAAAAAAAAGGCCCCAGAATGACCAGCATGGAGGTGCTTTCAAGAAAAGTGGGGAATGCTTGTGATAATGGAAGGAATTAAAATTAGAAACCCTATACTAGAAGATAAAAAATAAGACAGTAGACTTAGACAATATTGTAAAAGGTATGAGTAATAGAATGGAAGGAAAATCAAATCAGTGAGCTTGAAGACAATTTGTCTAATTATAACTGATGAGAGAGTCAATGAACCAGAAAAGCAAAGTAATCTAATGAAAGCCTCAGGATGATGTGGGGTACCATCAAGAGAAATGTCTCATTACCAAATCTCAAACCCTATTACACACAGTATTCAAAACAGCTTGGTACTGATATACGTATATAGACTAATGGAACAGAATATATACTCTAGAATTAAACCCATCCACCTATAGGCAACTAATCTTCAGCAAAGGGCTAAAGATCATTAAGTGGAAGAAAGTGAGTCTTTCAACAAAGAGAAAAAAGGAAATGTAAAACATATTTAATCAATTGAAAAGGGAGCTCTTATTTGGTTGTTTGTTAAGATATTGTGCACCATACAAATCAGGACAATCTTGACTTTTTGTGTGGCCAGTTTTAAAGAAAATGTTATTGCTAAAGAAATTTATGATAAAAGAACTTTTGAATAAAAACTTAAAGTATTGTCTGCAGGTCCATATGACACAATATACGCAAGTTTGCTTTGCAGGTTGTTTAAGAATAACTTTGGGAAAAAAAGAACTTTGGTTCTTCTCTTTAAGCTATAGCCCAAATCTTACTTCATACTTTAGTTAACAAGTCTTGCTTCGTTACCTATATGTGTACAAATGTAAAAGGCCAAAGTACCTTGTAACTCTTCCCCTATACTCTCTTCATCTTCGCTTGAGTTAGCCAGGTAGGCTTGAAAATCCATATCCAAAAGCTCTTCCTTTTTAAATTTCCTGTTAAGGACTGTAATTCTTTCATGATCTGTCTCATCCCAGGTGATCTCCACCTTTCACCAATAAAAAAGAAAAAAAAAATCACCATGACCACATATGTCCACAAGCCAAACTTGTTAAAGAGTACATATTACGTGAATGTTTACCAAATAACAAACTCACTCCCATCAAGCTGATTCCAACTAACAGTGACGACTGCTCTGGGGGGTTTCTGAGTTTATAAACCCCCAACCCCTTTATTGTTACATTTTCATAAGAATAAACATGGTAAAACCTTTAACAATTCAATGTTTTTGACAATGACTCGGTGAAGTTGAGTAGATTCATCGCAGTGTGCAATTACCATGACTATTCTACTATAAATGTTGGTAATATCTGTCTGAGGACTAGATCAGCAATACTGATGGCAACCAACAACAAATCAAGTTGATTCAGACTCATATGCCCAACTCACAGTGCCAACTGAAGGTCTTACTAACGGCATAAGGAAATTTCTATTTCAATATTTGAACCATTTGAATTCTACCCAATTAAACAAATGCCCTGTAGGTGAAAGAAGGCAAATTTTAGTGAAATGGTTACACATTGAACTGCTAATTGCAAGGCCAGGAGCTCAAAACCTCCCACTGCTCTGGGGGAGAAAGATCAGACTCGGCTCCCTCAGAGTTACACCTGAGACTGGAAGGGTTACTGGAGTAGAAAGCCTTGTCTTTCTCCCAAGGAATGAGGATGACTTCAAACTGTAACTCAACGTGTAACATAATACGCCACCAGGGCTTCCTTGGAAGTTCACCAGTAAATTTTTTGTTTGTTTGTTTTGAGGCAACACTGCCCTCTGGTGGTGGGAGTAGGAAGCCCAGCCTTGCTGCTGGATTTGAACCTCCAACCCAGTGGGCCGCAGTTGTGCGCACACACCAGTAAATTTTTAAAAATACAATATAGTTCTCTAAGTGACATGCCCACTTATTTGTGGAAAGAGACACCTAACAAGCAGCATCTCTTCCTTTCTCTCGTTGTTCCAGGCACGGTCTGGAGCCCTGGTGCCGGAACAGGTTTCAGGGTGGGCTACTAAAGTCATCAGTAGTTCAAAAACCCAGCTGCTCCTTGGGGCAAAAATGAGGCTTTCTCCTCTCCCATGAAGAGGCACAACCTTGGAGCCCCACAGGGGCAGTTCTAGTCCAGTCTATAGGGTCGCTGTGAACTGGAATCAACTCGATGGCAGTGAGTTGGGGTTTGGGTGTGTGATAAGCAGGGTACGACATTACTGACAATAAAAGTTCAACAACTGATAATAGGTTTTTTAAAAGAAGGAAAACATTGGTGAAAAAATTAACATTATTATGAATCAGTTAAAACATATATTTTTTTTACTTGGAGTTCTCGGTATTTCAAAAGGTCTTCAAAATACGTGAAATCTAGGCCTGGTTGCATAGCGGTTATGCGTTAGGCTAGAGTCGGCAATGACCATTGCTCTTTTGGAGCAAGATAATGGCTTTCTACTCTCGTAAAAGAGTTGAAGGCTTGTAAACTTGGGACAGTTGTACCCTGACTTATAGGGTCACTCAGAGTCAGAGTTCACTGGATGGCAGTGAGTTTGCCAGTTTTCAACATAATTTCAGTGGTATCCAGTTTTCAAAAAAAGATTAAGAATCACTGATGAGAAACATTTATTGTTTGGAAGTGTAATAATCCACTCTAACATGAATTCTCCCAAAGCATGCTAGGTCTGCTGATTTGCTCCTGCCTGCGATTAGGCACCATTCTCTTAGGGAGCTTCTGCTAGGGGTTTATCTTCTTCGCAAAGAAGGTCCCTTCTTGCCCCTCCCTCAGGCCAATCTACCCAGATCAAGATAAAAGATGGATATCAACTAACCAAGATCTTTAAAATAGTCACCACTGTCGTAAAAGAACGAGCCAATTACAGGACTCAGAATCACCCCTATTTTAACCAGTAAGCCTAAATTACTCAGCACAAGCCACTGCTGGTGAAGTTGAGATCATGCACTCAGACTTCACAATGGCTAGTTGCAGGTTTTTATTGGTCATTTTAATCTAAAAAAAAAAACAGTAACAACACATAAGCTTACAGTTTATGAGCCTGATTTTTTTTTGGACTTCATGCATGACCATTAAGACCAAATGACTACCACAGCACACAGGTGACAGAAGAACAGTGTTCTCTCTGCCACAAGGCTCTCTTGAGAAGAACATAGAAAACCTGAGTCATACCAGAAAGTCTGCGTGGATACTGCAGAATACAGCCGTGAGTAAAAATTACACTGGAGAAGAAAAAAGCTAATCTATGAAGCCATAAACTATATCAAAGTTTGGTTGTTTGTTATTAAACATTAAAGTGGGTTGAGCCTCGGCTCTCCAGGAGCAAGGCTGGGTAGCTCCCACGACCACCAGAGGGCAGTGATGCCCCAAAAAAACAAAACAAAACAAAAAATATTAAAGTGATCTCTAGTAGTCCTTGATTAGTGTATTCTATTGCTTCTACAATTTTGGATCATATGTGCTGAGAAATATATTACTGTTTTATATTAAATTTATACTAATGTTAATCGATTCGAGATAATCTGTTACCTCCATCTCTTTATCCCTTACAATCTCCAGAATTAGCCAATTTAGACACAGAGAGAACTTACAGGGCAGAACAGAATTGCCTCCAGAGTTTCTAAGATTGTTATGGAAGCAGACAAGCACATCTTTCTACTGAGGAAGGGCTGGTAAGTTCAAATTTCCAAGTATTCATTAAGTGATAACCAGCATGTTACCCATATAAAAATAGGTAGCAAAGATAAATATGAAAAAGAAAATACGAGTCGAAAATAACTAACTCATGCTTAATGGTGTAACAAACATTTGAAAATAAGCTTACATAAATGTGGTAGCTACATACAAATACACTGGCTTCTCAATTTCATTTGCACTTGCCCTTTACAACTTTAAATACTTTCTATATCTAAAGATGTGATGAGTAACAAATATGTAAAGTCATTTTTTAAAGCAACAGAGTACTGCTACACATGAAGTACCGTTGATGTTCCCATTGCAGCGGATGTGAAATACTTTGGTTTATATGCTGTTAAATCCACTTCTGAGGCAACTTCCTTGGGCTCCTCATCAAAAGTAACCTCATCTGGTATAAACCTATGAAGCAAAGAGAAAAGACATGCTGCAGTGATAAAGAGAATTTAAATTTTCTTCTGGCTTGCTGTAATTTATACACATATACCATATAAAAGCTTTTTTAGAACAGAAGTTGATAGAATAATATGACAAGGAATGTGGCAAATAACGTTAGTACCAAATTTTGGGAACCTGTACACAATATAAATCAGTCATTTCACTCAATATGAGGGGATGCTGCATAATAAGAAGTGTTGGAATATGAGTCATTTTGTACCAGTCAGGTATAAAACCTGGGCCCTTCATGTTTTAAAGAGACCCAGACTTCCGACTGCAAAGTCATTGGGTTGGTAAATGATATTTTAAAGATTAAATTATTAATGGGCAAGTTTATACATTGGATAAAAAGCATCATACACAGAATGTCATTGAAAGTACATATATTCTCTTTTTTCTACAATTTTGGATCATATCTGCTAAGAAATATATTACTGTTTTTTACATTAAATTTATACTTATTTTAATTGATTCAAGGTAATCTGTTACCTCCATCTCTTTCCCTTACAATATCCTGAATTGTGGGCTCAATCTAATGCAATGTAGCCAAGAGGAAGTAGACAGAGTTGAATGAAGGTCTAACATGTGAATGGGACAGGAGGAAAGTAAAAGGAAATAGAAGAACGAGAAGACAGAAGATATTTATATAGGTATAAACAGAGACATGTACATAGGTAAATATATTGCTATACAATGATAGGGCTATAGGTCTGTGTACATATGTTTAGAAGTCAAATATTAAGGTAACAGATGGACATTGGGTCTCTACTCAAGTCCTCCCTCAATGTAAGAACACTTTGCAGGCATCCTGTGATGCTCACCTTCACGACATGATCGCTGAACACAAAATGGGTGCATAATCTAATGTGGTAAAGAGAGCTGATGGTGCCAGGCTGATACAAGATATAGCATCTGGGGTCTTAAAAGGTTTGAAATTAAGGAAGCAGGCATGGAGCAGGAAAGCAATAAACCCCACATGGACGAAGCACCATGTGATCACCCGGTGTTGATAGGATCAGGTATCAGACATCAGAAAACCCAAATAAACAACCATTTCAATGCGAACATGGGGCGGTCAGAATGGAGACCCGAAGCCTACCGGTAGACAATTGGGCATTCTCTCACAGAAAGGTCACAAGGAAGAGAAGAGTCCGCCAGGGTGCACTATTGCACCGATGAAAGATACAACTTTGCTCTAGTTCTTCGATGCTTCCTCCCCTCCACTATTATGACGCCCGTTCTATCTTAGAAATCTGGCTAGACCAGAGCATGTGCTCTCACCTTACACAATCCAGGGCAGATAAACCCCTCAGGACCAATAATAAGAATAGCAGTACCAGGAGGATTCAGGCAGGGGGAAAGTAGAGGGCAGAATTGCAATGACTGACATTCGCCATCACCCCTGCCCCCCCCTGGGGAACGAAAAACAGAAAAGTGGGTGAAGGAAGACATTGGACAGTGTAAAATATGAAAATGAAGATGTTTTGGAAATGATGATGGCAACCTATGTACAAATATGCTTGATACACTTGATGTGTGGATTGTTGTAAGAGCTCCTAATAAAATGATTAATTGAAAAATTTTAAAAAGTTTAAGGTTTCAAGACTAAATCATCCTAACATTAGTTTACAAAAATTTTTTCCCTCACAAATTGCTTCAAGATGATACATGTTAGTCATTGCAATTATTTTATAAACCTCAAGTCTCAGAGTAATGAATACTATTACAAAGTTAATGTCTACACAGAAAAGGACATTTTATATACTCTAATAACAAATGTTTAAGAAAAAATGGATAGAATTCTGTTATAAAGAAAAATAAACATCTGCAATCAAGTATTTTAAATATTATTATGTTAGTTTTCATAGTGGGTACAGTTGAAAACAACTTCCCTAGATAATCGAGCAGCAGAAGAAAATTCCATTTTATTTTATGGTGCCATGTGTGAAAAAAATACATATTTTCCTGAGCTAGTGACCGTCACTTTCTTCAACGAGGGCTTATTCCAACACTGTACAACAATGCCCCGAAAGGGAAAAGAGAAAATAATTATCCAGAAAAGAACACATAATATGAAATTTGAGTATGACATTCTCACCTCTTAGGGGGTTGAATGATCCCTACACAAGGGTCATTTGATTCATAACAGTAACAAAATTACAAAGTTACTGTTGGTAACTATTACCTAAAGATTAAGGACAACACTTTTTTTTTTTTGGGGGGGGGGGGGCATCACTGCTCTCCGGTGGTGGGAGTAGGAGGCCCAGCCCCACTGCTGGAATTGAACCTCCATCCCAGACAACACTTTTTACTAAAATGGCTACCAAAAAAGAGAAAAAATCAATCATTCATGTCTTTCTTGCTGTATATCTAAGTTTGCTAAAGTCTTGCCCCAAATGCAAAATCCACAATCTCTTATGGTAATTTTTTTACCCTAAGAATGTCTGTCAAATATGGAAGTCACACTGACTGAAATAATACGTTGTTGAGGCTTTCCACTTTTGTATAGATTTACCATGTTTCCCCCAACATAAGACCTACCCATAAAAAAAGCCCTCGCAGGATTTCTAAGCACAACCCATACATTTCGTTGCTGAGCGGAGACAAAGACAAAGCCTTTCTCATCTGCCCCATTGTGACCAATGTTGCAATAAATAAGCCATACAAAGATCATTTGTGCATGGAAATTAATTGCTACATTAAATAATAGAAAGACAGGAAATCAGCGTATAAACTTTGTGAAACCTAGCCTGTAAGAGGTTGTGACTTGGGTGAACAATTCATGGGATAAAATCACTAACAGTGTTGTTACCAATGCACTCCGAGTGAGTTATATGGAGAAGAGCTGCTCATTTAACGCGAGCTCTATGGCTTCACATGAGAGTGGGGTCAATGGTTCTAAAGGCGTCGCAAGAAATTCAGGATGGAATTCGGAGTTATGATGATGTTCCAGAAGACAACTTAACTATATTTGAATAAATGTAGATTGCTGTACCGTATGTACTTAAAAAAAAGCACATCCCCTGAAAATATGCCTTCCTGAGGAAAAATAAATCTAAGACTGGCTTTTTTTCAGGGAAACACGGCAGTCCCAGAAACCCACTGGGGCAGTTCTAGTCTGTCCTAGAGGGTCGCTGTGATTCAAGATTGACTTGTTGGCAATGAATATATATTTTTTATTATTTATTTATTTATTTATTTATTTATTTATTTAATTTATTTATTTATTTATTTATTTTTGGCATCACTGCCCTCAGGTGGTGGGAGTAGGAGGCCCAGCCTTTGCTCCATGGAGCTGGAATCGAACCTCCATCCCAGTGGGCCGCAGTCCCGCGCACAACCACTACGCCACCGAGGCTCAGCCCATGAATTTTTTTTTTCAACCTCCCCCAAATATTTTATTTTAATAACAAATCTGGAAATCCAAAGTGGATTCCATTGGAAATGCCACAAGAGTGTAGTGGGTTCAAAAGTACTAGGCTAATTAAAATTTATTTTCTTATTTTCTTATAAATGACATTCATAACCATCTACAGCTTTTTAGTTCTGGATAAGTGAAGCTTGAACGCGTGGTGAAATTAATGCCCTGCTGTGAAAATAAGGCTTTACTACCGTTCAGACACTGAAGTAACTCTAAGGTAATGCTGTTCAACATAACTGTCTGCGATGATGGCACTATTCTCTGTCTGGTGGAGTGGGGAACAGACTGGCCTGCTAAGTGCAAGGTCAGCAGTTTGAATCCATTAGACCAGCGGTGCTCAACCTGTGGGTCACGACCTCTTAGGGGGTTGAATGATCCCTACACAAGGGCCATTTGAGTCATAACAGTAACAAAATTACTGTTATGAAAGAGCAATGAAAATAATTGTATATTTAGGGGGAGGGATCATCACAACATGAGGACCTGTACTAAAGGGTCACGGCATTAAGAAGGTTGCGGACCACTGCACTAGACAGTCTGTGAGAGCAAGTTGAAATTCCTGCTCGCATAAAGATTGACAGTCAATGAAGAAAAGGTTGACATGATACTCAATAACCCTTGAGTACTGAAATGTTTATGCAACTAAAAGACTAAACTTGCCCCAACACTTTTATTGGCATATCATGTAATTCAATAGTTCAATCACATCAAGATCATCACGACGATCAGTTGTAGAATATTTTCTTCATTATTGTACTCATCATTATTAGTTCCCGAGCCCCGTCAACCTTCACTGCCATATCCCTAAGGAACCACTAATCCAGTTACTGTCTCTATAGATTGACCCACACCGGACTTCACGTACAGAAAAACCTAACAAAACCCAAAACTCAATGATAACAAAGTAAAACAGATCAAAGCTTTAATCAAAAAGAAAGCAAAAATATTAAAACCTAGAACAAATTGAAATAGATCATAAAGGAGAGGAAATGATAACATGCTAAATTTTAACCTAGCTGCATCTGTAACAATCAATTTTTTAATGCATTCCGCATGTTAAGCAAGGATATTCATTCATATCCATGAATGAATGGTCATCCATGAATGGCCCATGGTCAGAGAGCCTTCACCAGGGATCGAATCCACATGTATTTCCCCTTTACTTTTTAAAGAATTGAATTTTAAATTTTACTTAATTCTAATGAAATAGCCAGATGTGGCTACTTGTATAGGACAATACAGATCCAGAGGCCCCAGTCTATTAAATTCCTCTGTCCCCATCTCAATACTTTTAAAATTTACTTTAACTGATTCCTAGCTCTAAAAGCAAGTTGAAAAAAAATTTTAGTACATATAATCCATCAGCCTAACATGCATAGATGATCTTAAAAAAACACACATGAAGGAAGATTTATACATAATATTTTTGCATTTTTTTTCTTCAAATGTTTTATTAGCAGTGATGATGCACAGGTCTGAGTTTATCCAAAAGCAAAAAAAAAAAAAAATCTTCTTAATGAATATCAACAACAAAGGGCACTGCTGGTTTCAGTATTCACCTCCTGATTACCCTGTTGCACTGTAAGACTACGATGCTAAGAAATACTGGATTACCTCAGATCGATGAAAGAACAACTACTTTCAAATTCTAGACCATCACAATCTTCATAAATTTTACTGGCTGTTTCAGGAGAATCACAGTCTACTACCGCATAATAGTACTTCAGGCGTTTAAATTGATAATCCCTTAATTTTTCTCTAGATGCCCTAAAAGAGGAAAAAACTTGTTAAGTTTACTTACACAAAAAGATAGACAACCTAGTCCTAAAAAGGAAAAAAAAAAAGTAATTGTTTCAAAGAATATATAAGAAGGTTTTCAAAGAGTTGGTAGAAATTTTCCGCCACCTTTTAATTCCATAAACGTTTTGGAAACGCCTCATATAATAAACTCAGTCTTTATTCTAAGTCATCAGTCTTTTATGACTTTGCCTGTATGAACACTAAGTATGTATATTGAACTTATTGTTCTGAAAAATTACACATCTGAGCTATATTGATTATAACTGGGTATCTAGAAAAAAGTTCAAGATGAGCTTATCTATAATTTTATTTCTCAGTCATTTGTTTTGTAATGCTAACAGATTGTATATCGAGTAAAACCCCTGATCAATATTATAAAATGTGGTAGTACATTATTAGTTCAAATTAGAAAGATATTCCTCCTGATTTTGAGAACTGTTTGCTTCAGATTCATGTGTAATCAAAGTAATTTCATAACTACAACACAGTTTTGAAGGTCTCTGCATCTGTCTTTTCCTTTAACCATCATTTTTAGTACGTATATGTAGAGCTCCACCTAGTGGCTAAAAAAATCATGTACAATTGAGTTTTTAATTATTATTTAACTTATTTAATCCTCTTTGGAAAGTAACAAAGTTTTAATGTCATGTATATGGAAAGCATCATCTCAGAAAAAAAATTTGCTAAGTGACAATAATCAAACTGTGAACTCTAAATCAGTTTAATTATTAAATTTCAAAAATTACAATAATTACTTTCACAAAACATATATAAAGTGTTGTTGGAATTGTGTGCCATGTCAGATAAACTATTAATGTTCAAACCTTAAATGGCATATGTGTGAACTTCAATTCTACAAAGGTAACCAGAATTCTGGAATAGTGGCCAGAATTGATGAGGTTTAAATTATCAAGTTAGTTTCTAAAGTGACTCAATACCAGTCTTTTTCAAGGGCATCTTCAGGAATACTCAATAGTTCCACTGGTCCTTGAACTTGCTCTTCCTTCATCCTCTCCTTTCCAAACTCTGAAGGGTAGATCTAAACACAAAAAATAAGATACATAATTTACACTTTCCTTTTCATATAAAATCCAGACTGGCCAACAACTGAAACCTTACGCGTTTAAATAAGACTATGAAAACAGAGTGATCCACTTTTAAATCTACTATAGGAAGTTAAAGCATTGAGTATGTCCTTAAAAAGAAACCACAACTTTTGCTAGAGTTAAAGATGTAGCGACTGGGAACAAGAATAGAAATATTTCTTCCTGTCTTTTTTAATTTCCTGAAATTGGACTTAGCAAATATACAATTCCATTTTATTGTTTTTGTGGTTTAATTCTTGTTTTGTGTTTTGGGGTTTTTTTTTTTTTTTGCATTTGGGAGCATCACTGCCCTCTGGTGGTGGGCGTAGAAGGCCCAGCCTTACTGCTGGATTTGAACCTCCAACCCAGTGGGCCACAGTCCTGTGCGCAAACACTACGCCACCGGGGCTCACCGGGGCTTGTGGTTTAATTTTTTAAAGTTTTATTGTAGTACAGACTAGAGCTTGCCATTTTAAATACTTTTAAATGTATAATTCACCATATTGTGAAACCATTATCACTATCAGTTTTTAAAAGACTTTCCATCATTGTAAACAGAAACTTGATACTTACTCAGCTATAATTCCCATTCTTCTCGGTCTCTGATTATCACTAAATTTTTATGTTAATAAATTTGCTATTCCTAGAATATTTGTCATTTTGTCTTATTTCATACAGAGTAATGTTTCCAAGGTTCATTCATGTCACATGAAATATAATATGGATTTCTCTAAGGCTGAAAAAATTTCCATTGTATGAATATTCCACATTCTGCTTTTTTTTTTTTAATTTTTTTTTTAGGCATCACTGCCCTCAGGTGGTGGGAGTAGGAGGCCCAGCCTTTGCTCCGTGGAGCCGGAATCGAACCTCCATCCCAGTGGGCCGCAGTCCTGCACACAATCACTACGCCACCGGGGCTCAGCCTCACATTCTGCTTTTTGAGGGACAATGGAGACCTTTTTCAGAAATTCTCCCAGATCTTGTCTGATATACCTCTTCACTTGGTAATAATAAATGGGTATAAGTATAGGTAAGTCTCTCTGAGTTTGGAGTCATTACAGAAACGCAAAATGGCAATGACAGTGACTTATTTTGGAGTGGTTAATTAAAAAGGATCCCAAGCAATCATAAGGGCAAAGTGTTAAGTCATGTTCTCATGTGCTGTGGGTAGCTGGACAGAAGATAGCTGCACAGGCAGTCAGTTTGTGAAGACACAGCTTTGGGTAACTGGGAGATGGAGAAAGGTGACACGGTAGTTTATGAAAAAGGACAGAGTCTCTCTAGCGCGTTACCTAAGGTGCAGAAGGGAGCTCGACATTCTGACATGCAGAATTGTGCAGACTCTTGAGCTTATAGCTAGTATTTAATGGTCTAGCTCTAGGTGGCCAGGGTCATTGGCTGGTAAAGATGAGAGAAAAAGAATTGACTGGAAACAGGAAAAGAGATGTAGAAAGATGAAGTCTGGATTCATAAATTTAATTTACCTTTACCATACAGTTTCTAGAAAGTCAAAGTGCCCACTTTGCCCTATTAAAAGTATAGATACAGCCGTACAGTAGCTTTTTACAGACATGCACTGTGTAAGGTCTGCAATTTAATCATGTTGCACTCTACTCACTATGATTCTCAAAAGCAAAGCAACAATTCTATAACCTGCTAAAGGATTGGTTGCACTGAAACAGAGGGCTAAGGAAAATGTGAGAGACCTCTTATCAGATGTGGAGGAACTACTACTATCAACGTGGATGAATGACCAAACCCATAAGCAAATCCCTCTGGCAGTACTGACAATCACTGCTAAGGCTAGAAGTGTTTTCAAGTTTCTTAAAAAAACAGTGTGATAAGATTACAATATGGCTGGGCTGCATACCACCGCTCAGCAGTTTGAAACCATCAAGTGTTCTGCAGGAGAAAGGGTTTCTACTCTTGTAAAGAATCATAATCTGAAACCCACAGTTTTAGCTCTGTCTTTTTCTACAGGATCAACTCAGTAGCAGTGAGAGTGAGAGTAATGATGATGATGAGTGAATGCAGATGAAAATTTGTGCTCAAGCGAGGGGGAATAGCACTGTCCCTGAGGAGACTTCAGGTCTGATGGGTAATTTGAGGGAGAGCCTCCGCTTGGGGAAAACTCCAAGTATGACTTACATAACTCCCAACAGGAAAACGTCTAACCAGTATTATCTTGTTAATTGTACATTTTAAACTAAATTTTTCAGCCATCCATGACCCTGGCTGCATGCTATAGCTACCTGGATTTTAGATATTGTCTTTTTGAAATGCACAACATTTTTCATAGACCACGTCAGAATTATGTGATCAGATAATTACCACAAGGGACCCAGATTTTACCTTAAACACATCTACCGCAGATTAAAAGAACTAAAATACTTCAGACATAAAATGGAAACACTGTATTTTCAGAAGAAGGAGAGGACTGATATCCTAATGTGGTGGATTTGGAAGACAGTGGACTTTGATACAAATCACTTGCTTCTGAGGAGGCCCAATAATAGTCCGTCTAAGACTACAATACACTTGCTCCTGTCACAATTTGCTTTTTGTGACAGGTCTTAGTCCTTCAGCCATAGTTGTTTTTTTTTTTTTAAGTGAATGAGCATTAAGGTAACTTTTAAGTTATGTTTAATCGAAAATTCCCTTTATTTTAGCCTTTTTTTAGTCTTTCATGTATGTGCCCATTCCAATGAAACATAACCACTGGCATCCCATGCAAGTCAATCTTTGCTGGAGATCACCCAACAGCAGCAGCAGCACTAGATTGGCAGAGAGCTACTAGTGTTCCAGGCCAGTTTCGAAGAGAACATGGGAGACAGGGTGTCACTGCTGATGTCAGCTGGAACGTGGCTCGAAGAGGTGAATACCAGAAAGATGCTTACTTGTGGCAGTGACTATGCAAATGCAGCTGACTGTAGAGATCATAACAAAATATGGAAAGCCTTGAGAAGAATAATTCCAGAAAACTACAATGTGTTCTTGCAGAAACTTGTGTATGGATCAAGAGGAAAGTAAATAGAACAAGAGAATGCCGCATTCAAAACAAAACAAGACAAAAACCCAGTGTGCATTAGGGTTGAGTCCTCTCACCATACTTATTTAATCTACGTTGAATAATCAGAATGTCTGGGTTATTATGAAGAACAACGTGGCCCGTGGATTGGAGAATATGCAGATAACACAATCTTACTTGCTGAAAGTGTGGAGGACATGAGTCACTTGCTGAAGCTTATCAAGGATCGCAGCCTGCAGTATGGGTCACAACTCAGTATGAAGAACAAAATTCTCACAACTGGACCAAGAGAGAACATCCTGAGCAATGGAGGCAAGGCTGAAGCAGTCAAGGAATCATCTTACTTGAATCCACAAGCAAAGTTCATGGGAGCAGCAGCCAAGAGATCAAAAGCTAAGTCACAGGCTGGGCTACACATGCACCCCGACAGCTTACACTCTAGGCCTCAGTTTCGCCCTTCTGCCAAGGGCCCAATACCAAGGAGCTCACCTTGCTCCCTCCTGCCCTCACCCCACCCCCAAGGTTCTGGTTCCAGCCTCCCTCTGGACAGTTGAGTTGTTTTCTGTTCAACGTTTCATTCTTAGACACCTGTCATTGCTGCTGCTGCTGCTGCTACAGTGCCCAACGGTGATCCTCACCTGCCCTCCTCCCCAACCCTACCCCACTCTCTAGGATGCTGCTTCTAGGGGAAGGGGACCAGGCCCAGGGAGGGTGGGGGCTTGCCCCTAGGATGCTGCAGCAGAGTGAGGAGGGGTGTGGGACTGGGAGGGTGTAGGGCTGCCCTCTCCTCTTGTTCTGTCCGGGAGGAGCAGTCATTCTATGTCCCTCCTCTGGTTTCCTATTTGTAGTTAGTTGTATTTAAAAAAAAGATAAGTTACATTGTCTTGAATGTAACCTGCTGCACATGACCTCTTTCGAGTGTTCAAAATCAAGAATGTTACCTTGAGGACAAAGGTACATCTTACCCAAGCCATGGCCCTATCAATTACTTCATATGCATGTCAAAGTTGGACATTGCATTAGGAACCCTGAAGAAGAATCGAGGCAGTTTTATGATGATGCTGGCAAAGAACATTGAAAGTTTCATGGACTGCTAAAAGGACAAACAAATCTGTCTTGGAAGCATGGTCCGAACGCTCCTTAGCAGGAAGGCTGGTGAGACTTGTCTTTTATACTTTGGACACGTTGTCAGCAGAGAGAAGTCCTTCGTGAGGGCTATCAAGAAGGTAGAGGGGCACTGGAAAAGAGGAAGGGCCTCAATGAGACGGACTGACAGTGGGCTCATGCACAGGATCGAATGTGAGGATGGCGGAAGGGCAGGTGGGATTCATTTCCTACAGCCTCGGGTAGCTATAGGAGAAACAGACCTAATGGGACCTCCCAAGCACAAAGTCTACCAGAGATTTATTCAAACTTTAGGTAGACAAATAAATTTTGATAATATACTTAATCATAAGCGCTATAGCAAAATGTGGTGAAAAAAAACCCATGCAGTTACTTAAGTGCCGTGACAGCTAAATCCACATGCAAGGAGTGTACCAATCTGAGTAATCCAAGGGTTTTTTTTTGAAAGCTGAGGGGGAGTAGGGAGGGGAAAACTAATACTGGATAGATACAAGAAAAATAGGAATGATACCTCCAAATAATATGGCATTTATGTATGTCAGTATATCTTATAAAAAAGGCAAAAAGGTAAAAAGGGTAAAAAAGAATCCACATATTGAGGAAATTTTTCTGGCAACAATCTATTGAATAAAGCATTACTCTGTAAAATTTATAGAAAACTATAATCTCTCAAGAAAAATACAAATAATGTAATTTGGAAAATTGTGGGAAAAAAGTGAAGGGGAAATAGACGCAGGTTACGCACCAGGTGAATCTCCTCTCATCGCAGAATGCCGATGTTTACGAAGGGCCTTGCAGAATGCCTTGGAAGGTGGATTATCGCGGATGTAGTTAGGTTAAAACACCTTATCATTTGACCTCGTTTTGGACCCATTTAAAAATGGTTGCAGTTTTTAATATTTTCTAGTTTTTCTCTATTTTGTTTTGTTGTTATTAACGTTTTTGACTGTTTTTGTATGTGTTTTGGTATATGAAATTCAGGATAAGTAAAACGTATAGAGACAATAACTGAATTGTTTCTTGAGGGTATGGTGGCAGAGGTTGGAGAACTGGGAAGGTAATAACAGTGAACACAAGAAAGAAAAAATGTTCTAAAAATGATTGTGGTAATGACTGTACAGCACTTGTTGATATGACAGAACTCCTGAGTTGTATGGTATGTAAATTTTGTAACAATAAAACTGATTTAAAAAGGGATAAAGTTTTAAATTAAAAGAGGCAATTCACCAAAGATACCATCAGAATGACCAGCAAACATGTGTGGAAGTAGGTGAGAACCTGTAGGTGAGATTTCCTTGGGGGTGTGATCTCTTTATCAGCGAGACATGGGAACTGCCCCCTCTAGTCCTTTGCCTGCCTCCTTGTTGAGAGTGTGTCTACTGCAGGGGTGGCCCCTTGTGGGCTGCCAACTGGGAGACCTTTGGGTACCCTAACAGGTTTCCAGGGTTCTTGAATCCAAGTGCCTCTGCACCCACAGGCCAATGATCTCCTGCTTTCTGTTTCACCTTCTGCAGTATTGGCTGATAGCTATAGGCCTCTGGCGGGCTGCAGGTAGCATGAGATCCATGAACTTTAGTAGGACTGGGCTGGACGTCTTCATATAAAATTACTTCATGACATAGAGTTTTTTGCTATACATATATGAGACACACTGTTCTTGTTTCTCTAAACAACTCAGCCTAATGCATTACTGGTGGGATTGTCTTAAGCGTGCAGCACTATGGAAAACAATATAATGCTTTCTTAAGCAAATGTTACTAGAAATAGCATATGACAGAGTAATCTCTTCACTGGTATATACCTCACAAAAAATAAAGAGCAAAGCACAAATGAATATATATATAAACTTAGTTATCAGTCCTATCCAACTTTTTCCTAGCAAAAAGTTGGAAACAATCAAAATGCTTGTTTTTGTTGGAATGGGAAAAAAACATACAATGAATACAATACATCCCTAAAAATGCTGAAATTATCAAACATCTCATAACATTGCTGAATTTGGGAGACATGCCTAGCAATGTCACTCAATCTTGTACAGACCAACACTACATGAGATCACTATTTAAAAGAAAAAAATCAAGAGAAATATTGTCCACTCAAGGGAGACTGGGGGGAAGGAAAAGGAGATGGGAAAATAGAAAAACTTATTCATTAAAAAACAAGATTTAACTTAAAAATATTTAGAAATGCTTAGTCTGGAAATGAAATACATTCTCACCTTTACAGAAAATATAACACCTCCTTTAGGTTTAAATGAATTGAACAAAGCCAGCAAATCTTTTGCTTTTAATCGATCCCAGTCCATGTTGCAAACTGCTAATCGATGTGTAATCTGCAAAACAAGATATTACACAGTATCATCCCCAATGTTTTAATAAACTCAACATCACTGCCATCATGTTAATTTTAACTCAGAGCTACCCTGTAGGAGACAAAATATAAATCGCCCTGTCAGCTTTCAAGACAATAAATCTTTAAGGGAGTAGGAGCCTCACCTTTCTCCCATGAAGCAGATGGTAGTTTTGAACTGCTAACCATATGATGAGCAGCTGACTGCATAACTCACTATGTAATTAGGGCTCCTCAGGGCTTAATAAATATAGAAAACATTAGAAGTGATTCATATAGCAGAAGCCCAAGTGATTTCAGTATGTGAAACGAGACCACCTGCAGAGAAGTGCTTTCTTATTTTTCTTATTTCTTGGATCAGGACATGCTCATGAGATGATTTGTTAGTTATCAAGTACACTGGGTCTTTTTGCGAACTATACATGAGTATGCAAGTTGAATATAAAGTTCATGTAGCATTTCTAGTAGGTGTGGAAGAAGCTAGTAGACACTGAGCTGATACAAAAACAGTTTCTACAGCTTACTTGGGACTTGATGTGGAGAAACTTTTCCTTACACACCTTTTCCTACTTCTAATTTATAATTCTAAAGTCGGAAATTTTAATCACAATACTAAGATATTTAGCAATTTCTTTCTTAAATAACAGGAATTCTACTATCCATAAGTATACATATTCTTTTCAAGTAAAATATTATTTATTCACAAGATTACCTCATCAGTCCGAGGAGCATCTTTATCTAATTCTCTCCAAGCATGCTCAAAACCAAATTCTTCTGGAAGTGATTCTTCATCATCTTCATCTTCAGAACTAGTTTCTATATTTCCTTTGCCCCTAGCAAGGTCAGGGCCACTATCACTTTCATCATCCTCATCTTCATTGTCTTTTTTATCACTGTCGTCATCATCGTCATCACCATCATCATCGTTATCATCATCTTCATTATCATCGTCATCAGCTGAAGTTCTACCAACTCCTGTAATTTCATCTTCAGATTCTTCATCATATGTTTCGCTAGTACATTCTGAATATTCCACCAGAGAATCTTCATCACATGTTTTATCTTCTGTTGAGTTTTCATAACCATTTCCTGCCATTATACATGGAATCAATAGAGAGAGAAATTAAGAAAATACGAATACTGAGTTAAACTGAGTAAAAATTATTTTGACATCAAATTCAGTTTAAAATATCATTTAATTAAAAAGAATGGTGCAAAATATAAATTCAGTGAAATCCATGCCTAACCAAGGTACTTAAGTGAAACAAATATAACCAGATTGTGCAAGTAGAGCCATAAATTAATATCTATGGCATGTTTGGTAGACAGTATCTAAGGATAGGCAAAAGAATCAACAACTGCCCTCCATGAAGAGGAAACCCAAACCCAAAGCAAACTTACAGCCATTGAGTTGATTCCCACTCACAGAGAGCCTAGAGTCGCGTACAGTTGCCCCTTTGGATTTCTGAGACTTCAAATCTGTACTGAAGCAGATTGCCTCTCCAGATCTTTCTCTTCTAGGATGACTGGAAGGTTAGAAACCAACTATGTAGTTTGTGTAGCCCAGCGGGTCTCAACCCCATTGGGGGTTGAACGACCTTTTCACGAGGGTTGCCTAATTCATAACAGTAGCAAAATTACAGTTCTGAAGTAGTAACAAAAATAATGTTTTGGTTGGTCACAAGATGAGGAACTGTATTAAAAGGTCACAGCATCAGGAAGGTGGAAAACCACTGGTTGTAGCCCTTGTGCCAACAAAGCATAGCTCGATGAATACTAGTCGAATAAAATCAATATATAAACAAAACTGAAAATTAAGACAGGGGCACCTGCTAAGAAGAAATAGTGTATATGCTATACAAACCCTAAGTAAACTCATTGCCATTTGGTCAATGCCGAGTCACAGCGACTCTGAAGGTGAGGGATCGGGGGCACTGGGGGCTGGATGGTGGCCTGCCGCCCTCAAGATCAGCAACTCATGTTCCCCGCTGCTCTGTGGCAGAAAGAGGAAGCGGTCTGCTCCTGGGAGGATCCGAGTCTTGGAGACCCTGTGAAGGGTGGTGGGTTTCGTTTGGGATTAAGTGAGTGATAACTGGGCTCCTACTTTAAAGATGAAGCAAATTTTAGTCCAAGGTAGATTCATAAAGGGTACTTGCTACAAATAGTAAGGAAAGCATCTGAAAAGATCTACTTATAAGAAAGAGTCTGCAAGCATATTGGACAGCTGACAGCAAGCAATCCAGGAAGAAATAAATAAGAGCTTAGACAGTACTTGTATTATCTAAAAACATATAAGGATTTGCACTTTGTCATACAGACTACTGACTTATTTTCAGAATAGATTATTTGCCTATTGAGGAAATCACCTTGACTAGAAAACTGTAGAAAACTGGACAAAGTCAAGAGTGAGTATGAGTAAAGCGATTAGAAAGGGACTCTAGTACTGTAGTGAAGAAAGAAGGCCAGGTAGGTGCCTACAAGTGTGTGTACTGCCTGCTATGTCTGACCTTCCCTGTGCAGTCCGTAAAGGCATTTCTGTCTTTTCCTGATGCCTACTCTACTTGGTCCCTGTGATTAGTGCCAGTCATCATTTCCTGAATCACTTGAACTACTTCTGTTACAACATCAACTGTTAACAATATCAACACTTGAATTTACAACTGCAGAAGTGATACAAACTTTTCCTAAGTCTAATAAACATGAACTAGAACCAGGCACTTCTGCAATTCTAACACATTTCCAAGACTATTCACCATTCACCCTTTTAGTCTTATTAGTAATTAAATTGGATCTCTTCTGAATCCTAACTTTACCTTTGTTTAGTGAGTGTTCTATGTAATGTTCAGGCCTTTAAATTTAGTTGATTTCTTATGGCATTTTGAATGTATTTTATAATACTCTTACTTAATTTTGTATTGTGAGTGATGAATTTAACCTTCAATTTAAGATCTATTGTGCAGTAAGTTAGTCCAGAACCACATGCAATTATTAAGCACATGACAGTGCT
The DNA here is from genome assembly GCA_004026705.1 of Nesogale talazaci. Lineage (NCBI taxonomy): Eukaryota > Metazoa > Chordata > Mammalia > Afrosoricida > Tenrecidae > Nesogale > Nesogale talazaci. The sequence continues at coordinate 40,314 of PVJH01005745.1, forward strand.
AGTTCAAATCAAGTTGTGCTCTAAGAGCAAAGTACCCCAGATTTGAATTCGTTTAAATATGTTTTCTTTAAATTTAAAAATACTGATTACATATGCAGTTCTTATATACTGGATTAAATAAAATGTATTAAAGTTAATTTTACATGTTTCTCTTTAATAGGTCTACTGAAAAATCCAAAACTTCACATTTCTATTAGACAGTCCTTTTGTAGAACAGTCACTTTAAAGAGTTTAAAACAAACCAACCAAACTCTCTAACATCAAGTCAATTCCAACTCAAGAGACCTACAGGGCAAAGTAGAAATGCCACCACTCTTTATGGGACTACAACATCTAATCTTTTCCCCACATAGTGGTTTCAAACTGCCGATCTTGGGGTTAGCAGCCCAATTTGGAAGCACTGTACAATGAGCACTTCTTAATAGTTGAGTACGTTGTTACTTGCAAAAGAAAACCACAAGTCAAGACCCTCTCACCAACTGATGAATCCTGTAGGAAGGGGGTACTGTCCACTCAGGAAGAGAATCCGATGGTTCACCGAAGCAGTCTATCACCTGACCAAACTGACACCTGGGAGCTCTGCATCTCCAGTGAGGACTTTACTTAATTTGAACACAGCATCGTTTAGCTCAGTAGTTCTGAGATGAAAAACTGTCTTGCTCATGTTCTATCAGTCAAAATCACTGCTATTAAGTCTATTTGGATTCATAAGACTATAAATCTTTAAGACAACAGTCTCATCTTTCCTCTATGCAGCAAATGGTGAAGTTTGAACTGTTGACTTTAGAGGTTACCAGCCCAATGCCTAACACACTCCTTCACCAAGCAATAAATTTCAATAAAATTTTCAATTTATCTGCCAATAAATTGAAAACTGCCATCAACTAGATTCTGATTCACAAAGACCATACAGTACAGAATCGAAATTGCTACGTAGGGTTTCCAAGACTGTGCATCTTTACTAGGGCAGAGACTTCTTTTTTCCTGTGGAACAGCTAGGGGGCTTAAACCACCGACCTCGTAGTTCAGTGTTAACTCAACAGCACCACGAGGGCTCATAGCAGGTACTAAGAATTTGTTCAGCAAATAAAGGAATTCATGAGTACCCAACTCTACCTGTTTCATACACACTGCACTGATTAACAATTTCTCTGGTTATAAAATAGCTCTCAGTGACAACCACAAATTAAGATTCTTTAGCTTTAGACCTTCCATCTATCTATCTTTTAGCCATTATGGTACCAAATAAAAAAAACTAATAATCACTCCGTGGTATGTTTTTCTGTCAAGGTTTATATTTCTAAATAAATAGTACCAATTGGATTACACTATAAAAATAAGTATTAACATGTCTACATTTTAAGACCAGCATAAAAAGAAATAATGTAACAATAAAGAATCTCTAATTCTTCCCAACCAACCTGATGGCATTTCTCCTGTTTCAGAACACTTGGCCTTGGGCAATTTCACAGTTGCAGTGTTGTCTGAGTCAACTCTCTTAGGCTTTGCTTTAGGAAAGTTGTCTGCACTATGGTGAGTAACATCTTTTCTCTCTTTTGTACCTTTCAACATAAAGTCTTTGCTTTGTTTCTCTGGACTAGCTTTGGAAGCCAACTTCTTAGATTTAAAGGATGATGGCGCTTTTTTAGTTCTCTCAGAATTATTTAATTCAGCTTCACTTTCAGAATTCTTTTGATTAATTTTCTTGGTGCCTTTCTTATTCTTTTTGATAAGAGTTTTTGAATCTGGTCCTAATTTAATCTGGGATTTTTTCTTCATTTTCTTTTGGTTCAGGGTTTTGCTTTCTTCATCTGAGATATCTGAATCTGAGTCAGAAAGGTCATAGTAACGTTTTAAATCCTCAGTAGTACTGTGCTTGATGGGTCGCCCTCTTTTATCCACAGCATAGTTCAACTTGAATTTTTTGTCATGAAACATGGCTCGAAATCTCTTGTCAATTTTGACCTTTTTATCATTTTCTGGCATTTCCCAAAATCTTGGGTCCTTTGTAACCCTTCTAAACCGCTGGTCACTTAGTATTTCTTGTTTGGATGCCATTTTTAAGTCTCTGGCTGGACACCGGTTTGATGAATCAAATACTAAAAAAGAAAACAGATGTATTATTATAACGAAGAATTACATGTACAATTAAATACAGGATTTTTTGAGAAATGACGAATTCACCAAAAGCTAAGTTAAATTAATTTCCTCAACTTGCTCTGGGGCAGATGTAGAAAACAAAACATATCAAAATATCTGCTTTTCATTAGAAAATATTTAAAGAACTAAATTCAAAGCAAAGCCAACCAGAATCCCAGAGCTTTATTTTGGACAAAATTTCATTCAAAATTTCTAGGTGGGGCTGAGCTCTGGTGGCGTAAGTGGTTGAGTGTGGGACTGTGGTCTGCGGGCTTGGCGGTTCAAATCCAGTGACTGCTCTCAGGACCAGCACTGGGTAGTGCCCACGACCACCAGAGGCAGTTATGCCACCCCACCCCGCAAAAAAAACTAAAAAAAGAAAAAAGAAAAAAAAATTTCTAAGTGTATTCTTATTTGTATTATAAGTTAAAAGCGTAATGTATTTAAAACACTTCTAACATGAAGTCTGTCCCCCCTATTCCTTTGCATTCTAGTCCCATTTGCACTGTCGGTAGTTCTGCAAGGCCAGCCTCCAGAGTACTTCATCTATTTAGGTTTAAGTTCACAAATTCCTAACTGCATCCTTAAAATAACAGGTCTTAAAAAAAAAAAAAAGTATGTCTTGCTCCAGCAGTTAATAAATATGTATTTTCTGTTAGATACATATTAGATATTCATACACATATAGGCATATATATATATACATACACAAACATTAGTACTGTTCCCTTGAAAACAGTCACCAATGTCTTAGCATCTTTGGATTTGCCTTTTGGTAAATGCCAAACGTTAACTCAGCTAAAAGTCAAATAGCGAGTGACCAAAACAAGGCTTGATTGGGGTTTTTTTCCCTTAAAACAACGTTTTTATGCCTTAACTGGTGGTAAGGGCGGGGGGGGGGGTGTATCAAAGATGCAGTTACACACTTTAGCAAGCAAAATACAGACAACAGCAGCAAGCTCACATGTGCCAGATACCGTTTTAGGAGTACTTGCATGAGAAAAGCATTTAACGCCCACCGAACAGCCTTCCGACATAGATTCTGCATCATCCGATTAGTAAAGATAATACGTGTAAATGTTTAGAATGAAATCACTTAAGTGCCAGCTCAACGGGCAGACGAGATCAGGCCGCTCAGATCCAACGCCCACTCTGCCCTCTGCAGCCCACCCCGCCATCTCACCTCCCCCAGCCGCCTGGGTGCCCCCTGCGTTCCAGTCCCCACAGCAGCGACTGCGCCGAGGTCCACGGAGAGGAGGGTCAAGGAAGCTCGAAGAACGAGATCGCAAAGGCCGAAGGGAAGAAGGGCAGCACCACTCACGAATTGACCCGCCGCCTGGTCAGAATCTGCTCCTGGGATTCCTGCCGACGTCTTGAGCGTTCCACTGTCCACTTCCTACCTCCTTCGCAGGGCTCCTATTCACATGGAAACGATGCCCATAATCCTTTGCGTGCCTCTCCAACACGACGGCAAGCGGGCCGGGCCACACTTCTTCCGCAGATCCCTTCGCGAAGCGCTCTGCAGCGGCGGCGGCGGCGGCGGCGGCGGCGGCGAGCTGCAGCGCGTGCGCAGCGAGGCGCGCCGGCTGGCGGGGTCATCTTGAAAAATGTTGCGACTCCAGCTTCCCTGCCGTCCATGGCGGCGACTTCGGGCGGCTGGGGTTCCCGTGCAGGAGCTCGGCCGCAGGGACATGGCCTCTGGCGTCTCTCCCCCGCACAGGCCCTCGCCCCGGACCCTCAACATCTTCGACCGGGATCTGAAGAGGAAGCAGAAGAACTGGGCGGCCCAACAGGCAGAGCCGATGAAGTACGCTTACCTGAAGGAGGAGGTGAGAGCCGGGGAGGGCTCGGGGTGGGGGAATCGGACGCCAGGCTTGGGGTCCCGAAGCTCAGGCTGGCCCCTGACCCCACAGTGCCGTGTGACCTTGAGCAGCCGCTTCCCGGCCCCCCCACCCCCACCCCGGGCCCCTAGAATCACGCGAGGGCAGGTTCCGATGTTCGTGGTGTTTGATACCACGTTTCGTTCGTTCACCTACTCACTCAGCACTTAGCTCGCGTTAACAGCAGTGACCGGGACAAAGCTAGCCCGCTGATCCTGTGGGACTTGCCTTCTTGGGGTCAGCGCTGGAGAGACGGTAATAATACGGTAATTTAGGTTCTCGAACTAAGACCCGGTTAGGGAAGCAACAGAGTCCACATGGAACAAGCACACCAGCCTGTGTGATCACGAAGTGTTGAAGGGATCCGGTGTCAGGCATCAAAGAGCTAAAATTGTATCATTATAAATAGGGGGGAGTGCAGATTGGGGACCCAAAGCCCATCAATAATTGAAGCGACATCCTCTTATAGAGGGGTTGCAGTGAGGAGATGAGCCAGTCAGGGTACACTGTAGTAACAATGAGATGTGCAACTTTCCTCTCGTTCTCAAATGCTTCCTCCCACCCACTGTGATGCTCTCAGTTCTACCAGACTAATCCAGCTGGACCGGGGGATGTGCACTGGAGTCAGAAACAGGGAATTTAGGAGAGATGTACCCTCAGGACTAGTGATGGGAGTGGTGAGACTGGGAGGGTGGAGGGATAGTGGAGTAGAAAGGGGGAACCATTTTCAGGGATCTATATAACCTCCTCTCTGGGGCATGGACAACAGGGAAGTGAGTGAAGGGACACATTGGACAGTGTAAGATGTGAAAAAGCAACAACAATTTGTAAATTACTTAGGGTTCATGGGGGAGGGGGAAAGGGAAATATGGGGACCTAGTATTGGGGGGAGCGGGGGGGGGGGGCTAAATGAAGGGAAGGTGTTTTGAGAGTGATGATGACAACAAGTGTGAAAATTTGGCCTGCATACAATTGATGTATGTATGGATCGTGGTAGGAGTTGTATGAGCCCCCAATAAAATGATTTATATTTTAAAAAGGGTGGGGGGATGGAGTAGCTTAAACCCAGGGCTCAAGTGGAAAATGTTTGGAAATGAATGTGGCAACATGTGTGCAAATATGCTTGCTACAGTTGAAGTATTAAATGTTATAAGAGCTGTAAGAGCCCCCAACAAAATTATTTTTAAAAAAGAAAAAATAAAGCTAAATAGTTATGACTGCAGTGATCAGGAATGGCTTCTAAGGCAGGATACCTATTGCCAAGCTGAGATGGGGGAAATAAACCTTACTGGTAAAGGAAAGGACAGGTAGACACAGAATCTCACGCCCCAAAGACCTTCCCAAGTCTTCAGTGAAGCTTGGCTTTTGAATGCTAGTGAGTGGGAGAGGACATCTGGAGAGCCCGAGTTATAAGAGGCCTTCCATAAGGCTAATGCTGTAGATTTTTGTCTCTATCTGAGCTATCTGGTATGGGGCCTAGTGGTACATGTAGCTGGTTATTCAACACTTGGAATAGGTATGTTAAGATGAATCCTGGGTTGGTTCTTTTCTCGGATCTGCATCGTCTTGGGAGACCACCAGTGGGCAGTGATGCCCCCCTCCAAAAAAAAAAAAAACAACAAAAAACAAAACAAAACAAAGAACTAATTATTCTTAGCTTGGGACTAGAATTAAATGCAAACCCCAAAATCTTTTCACCTTTCTATGGCTAATCTCTTGTTCACTTTAGAGACATCATTAGCATTTCATGGTAGAGACCATTATAAATCATCCCCTTGGAGCATAAGGTAATTCTATTTATAAAACTCAAACCAAACTTAGTGCTGACTCTTTGCAACCTCCATGAGTTTCTGAGACCGAGCTGTTTACAGAGTAGACAGCTCAGTCATTCACCTGTAGAGCTGATGGTAGTTTTGAACTGGCAACCATGTGGACTACAGCCCACCTCCTATCCACAATACTGCCAGGGCTCCTACGGTTATAATGAAGTGTCATTAATTTAGCCACTGCTACAGAACGTAAACAATGTTGAGAAAAAGAAACTATACAAGTATGGTGTCGAATGGCTCCGTTTGAACTTTCTACTAGTTGATCAACAAAGTTTGAAAAAAGAGCTGTTTGATAATTTGCTCTATAATCGAATCACTGTCAGCCCTTATTCTTCGCTGTGGGGTAGGAGGCACAGATAATATTTACACTCTCCAAGGAATACAGTAGAACCCCAGACCTCAATGCTAATCCAATCTAGGAGCATGGAAATGTGATGCAGTTGAGTTCTGAATTAATTTTTCCCATAAGAAATAACTGAAAAGAATTAATCCATTTTCAGCCACCAAATTTTTACCCTCACCTTGCCTTTTTATGTAAAACATTACACAAATTTAAAAGTAATTAACTTCAGAGTTAAATAATATAATTTAAGTAGGCACAACATTAAGAATTTTTTTAACAGCTATTGTATGGCCCATACCTTGAGATTGATGAGGATCTGGGTCTGTGGACACAAGTGTGGAGAGAGAGTCATTGTTTGGGAGGGGAATCCCCTTCCATAAAAACATCTGGTAGCTGCTTTTCAGGGTTGGGTTGGTTTTTTTCTCTTTGCCTGTTTTCACTAGGACCTGGCAGCCTTTCTCTTTAAAAAAAAAAAAAAAAAAAAAATCTGACAAATATCTGCTGTTGGAGTTTAAGTGTTTTCTAAAAGGGTTTACTAAATTATCAACAAGACGGATAACACAGTTAACCAGTTCCTTATCATGATGATTCTTTTCAAAAAACTCTTTCTTAAGACACTTTTTTTTAAAATCGAAAAACAGTACAAAAAGCCACAAAAACTAAGAAAAATACAGCAAAATGCTTGAAAAACAGCGGAAAGAGGTTCAAACAACTTGTACTAACAACACCAACTAATGCCAAAAGCAGAAACTGCTTTTGTTTACCAAAATCACATGCTTCAGATCATCTTCTGACGTTTTGTTCAAACAACAGTGCAACATGTTTTTAACAATTTGCATTGAAATTCGATTATGTCAAGTTCTGATGCGGTCAAGAATGGGGTCCTACTGTATGTAAAAACTAAAAAACGGAGACGAGCCAATTGGTGCAGTATAGCAACGATGAAACATACAATTTTCCTCTAGTTCTTTAATGCTTTCCCCCCACTATCATGATCCCAATTCTACCTTACAAATCCGGCTAGACCAGAGGATATATATACACTGGTACAGAGAAGAACTGGAAACACAGGGAATCCAGGATAGATAAACCCCTCAGGACCAATAATGAGAGTGGCGATACCTGGAGGGGAAGGGGAAGGTGGGGGAGAAAGGAGCAATTGATCACAAGGAGCTACATATAACCCCCTCCCTGGGGGTTGGACAGCAGAAAAGTGCATGAAGGGAGATATTGGACAGTGTAAGACATGACAAAATAACAATAACTTATAAATTATCAAGGGTTTGTGAGGCAGAGAGGTGGGGAGGGTGGGTAAATTCAAGCTGATACCAAGGGCTCAAGTAGAAAGCAAATGTTTTGCGAATGGTGATGGCAACAAATATACAAATGTGCTTGACCAAATGAATATATGTATGGATTGTGATAGAAGTTGTATGAGTTCCCAATAAAATGATTTAAAAGAATTTGTTTTAACTTCTCGAAAACCTAAAAACGAAGAGGGTATATGGAAAAGGAGTTTGGAAAACACACAGTTAGTATGCCTTCTGTACCAGCCATGTAGTGATGACAGCTGGGAGGCCCCCAATTTGTTCCAGCACCAGTTCCCACAGTGACTGACATCAGTAAGAGCTTGTTGGGGGTCATAGCACTTGTGTGCACTGACTACCTGCGTCATTCTCTGGCCATCATCTGCCGACACCTCAAAGCTAACTGGTGCCCAGGAGAAAGTGTGTCATCTCCATGCCACCTATCCCGAAGTCTGCCAGGGACTCTGTCAAGGCCCCCTCAACATTACAAAATGAGAGTGTCTCAGGCTCCCAGGCAGGGCAAAGTCCTTTTATTTGAGGGCCACGCGTGTGGTCAAGGAGCCGGATTCCCCTCCTACCTACAGTATAACACCCTCAAGCGCTGGCTCATGTAAACACAGCACCGATGATCAGCCATTAGGGACTGAGGGAGCCGGGGCACTGGCCCCCTGTGATCTTGGTGACTGTGTTGGGCCCCTGCTATCCCAGAATCCTAGCTGTTCTGCATTGGCCTCTAGGCAGCCTCCCCAGTGACAATTTTGCTCCCAGCAGGCACCTGGCTAGGTGGCCTGGGCCTAGCACCGTGAAAAATACGTGGTGGGCAGATACCTATATGGGGCCAGCCAGTCTCCTGTGCCTCAGGATGCTGGATACAGTTGAAAAGGGTTCTGAGGAGTGCAGTAACGCCCTATTGACACTTGTAAAAAGGCTGGAAGAGTGAGAGAAAAAGTTAAGGTAGAGCTGCAAGTCCGACGTTAGCAAGGACACAACAAGTAAAAGACTTTGTGTGAGTCTTTTAGTCTCGAGGCGGCCATTACTTCGCACTGGTCCACAAGAGAAGCACCCAAGTCCCAGCACCAAAGATACTGCGATGTTTCTTAGGCTGGTTGTAATCCTCAGTTTTTGGTTTTCTTGGGAGAAGGAATTCCGCTAAGAGATAAAGCATGCAGTAAAGCATAGAAAAGTTTTGTTAAAAGTGAAAGTCAAGCATGGGAAACGTTTAGCACACTTGACCAAGCTTCAATCTGGCACCTGGAAGGGAGAGCCAAGAGCCTGCTTATCTGATGGGTTTCTTTATATAGTCCCTGACTTCATTAGAGAGGTTTTGTTGGTCCCTTTCTTGATGTTATCCGCCCAGCTTCTTTGGGTTATTTGCCTATCAGCTTCTGTTTCCCAGTATCGGGTCCCCTGCCCTGGACCATCATTGAGCCCCCAGCTTGTTGGTAGTGGTTTGGGACCCCTCCTCTCTCAGGCTCCCCGCTGGTCTGGGTCTACCCTTAGGCAGCCTCTCAGTTACCTACTTAACAGTCCTATCAAGCTGTGCTGTGGGTTTAAAATACATACTTAATTTTATTGAGAACAAAAATAATGTACATCATCTCGATAATATTTCATCTTGGTTCCATGATGAAGCAATCATTTTGATATATTTGGTTAAATAAAATGTTATTCAAATGGATTTCTCTTTTGATGTGGAGTAGTGCTTTCAGGTTTGACTGCTATCCAGGTTTGGGCAGCAGTTTGAAAGCATCAGCTGCTTCACTAGGAGAAAGATGACGGTTTCTACTCCTGTAAAAAGTTCGTCTTGCAAACCCACAGAGGCACTTCTCCCCCATAGCACCCAGAGGGGTGCTATGCATCAGAATTGACTTGATTTCTGATCTTTCTATTCAGAATCATTAAAGAATTATTAAAATATTTCTCCACTGACTGAAATGTAAATAGCCTACAGATTGTTAATTACTAGAAAAAGTGTTAATTTTCCATTAAACTTTAACTGGTTGTGTTCGTCCGGGTAGACTAGAGAGACAAGTTCATAAACACACATGCATATATAAGGGAGAGATTGATGTACAAGAGGAATGGAACATTGAGAAAGGCTGCCAGCTTAGTCCACCCCAAGCCCACAAGTCTGATATTAGTCCATATGTCTGATACTAGTCTATAAAGTCTTCTTCAGATTTGTGGCGGTCATGTGCTTATGTTGATTTCATGATTGAGATGTAGGGGTGGAATCTAGCCTGTTAATCTTGAGATAGCCATTGAATAGCCAATGAGGCCTTCATGTGGAGATGGCATTCTCCTGAGCCTTAGGGGAAATCTCGCAATATTTCCCTCATGAAGATGAGACTCTATCTTCCCAGTTTTGGGGAGTTGGTCTCAGAGACAATGAACTACAGACAAGATGGCAGTGTCCCAGATGCTGAAGGAGCCGGAGGAGAAGCCACCAGCCTTACTCTGACAGAACCAGACATCTGAAGCTGGCGAAGCCACCTGGAGAGCCCTGCCAGCGCTGAGTTGCCTCTACCACTACTGGATGCTGTTGATGGACCCTGAGCCCTGGAATCGAGGAGCCCTGGGAAGACCTCTGCCAGTGCCAGGATTCTGCACCCACTGGCTTGTGACTTTGTGAGTCAGAAGGAGACTTTATAGACTGGTTTCGGACATATGAGCCGATATCGAACTTATGACTTTGAACTGGACTCGGTTGGGATGCTTTCTCAATGTTCCATTTCTGTTGTATATAAACCATTCCCTTTATATCCATATGCGTGTCTATGATTTTTCTCTAGTCTACCCGGACTAACACAAGATTCATGAGGCACATGCAATGACACCAAATGCAGGACAATCACAGGCCAGTGGATAAGAAAATCCTAGGATCCAGTGGCATTGTAAGCATCTCAGTGCTGGCAGGGGCCTCTCTTTGGCTTCTTAAGCATCTCAGCACTGGCAAGAGTCTCTACGTGACTTTTCTGGCTTCAGCTGTCTGGTTCCATCAGAGTAAGCCCATGTGGCTTCTTCTCCAGGACGTCTCACAAGGAGTTTGCCTTGTGTCTTGTCAGTAGAGCGTCTCCAAGGGACTGAGTCATGAGTCCTCACGTTGAAGGGCGAAATAGAGCCAGATTTCCCAAAATTGTCAGGAGAAAGCCATGCCCACACAGAGATCCACCGATACACTCTTAATCCTCAAATTGGCACCAGATTAGGTGACTACCACACTTGTATATATCATTACTTCTTGTTATCTTTTCAGGTTGCAAGTCAGATTGCAGACCGTGTATATGACATTGCTCGGTGAGTGTTAGTTTCTTAAAAAACATTCCATTTTGACTCCAGATGCAAGAGATTAAATGTGTAGACTTTGATATCTGAAACAGCAAAATCTGGGGGATTTGGTAACAAGATGGGTGTAGTTCCTCTGTGATTCTCTCCTTGTTTTTCATGTCTGAGATTAAATGTTTTCCTTTTTCATACTTACAAAAGAATGAAAGCACGGCTCTTCTTTGCAAGCCTGAGTAACTGCTCCTCTTGAAATGACAAAAGTTAGCAGTGGACACAGTTCTCCAAAAAGCGACATAAAGAATCGTTGACAAGTGAAAGCTTAAGACGTACTAAACTTAGCTTTAAATGTCTCACTTACCTAAGTGAAGAAGAAGGCCTAGATTCCCTCTCCAATTGGTTTATATGAGATTTTAGCTGTTTTCTCCTAAATACTGTTAGTTGTAGTAAAGCTGTAGGGGAACAGATTTAAGAAAGATTGCTTTTATTAAATATTGTTGTAACCTTGGTGAATTCATTGCTAGTGTATGTTAGTCATAAACTCAAGAAAACTAAATTCACTGCCATCAAATTAATTATAAATCATGATGACTCTAGTCCTAGTGAAAGCTTTATAGGGTAGAGTTGGCAGCTAGGTGGTAGGTGTCTGCTGTATAATACAATTGTTTTGTGATGTTAGCACATTATTCTTTTTGTGTTCTTTTGGTTAAAAGATAGGTCATTAAATCAAGATGGAATGAATCAATTTATTTTTCTATAGTAAGGGGATATTATAAAATCATTAACTCTGTTGTGCTATTCTGGGTAGACATACGTATAAGAATGAGATTTATATACAAGAACAATTGAACATTGAGAAACCATCCCAACCCAGTCCAGTCCAAGTCTAAGCCTATAAGTCCGTTACCAGCCCATATGTGTGATACCGATCCATAAAGTCCTCTTCAGACTCACAAAACACATGCAATGATGCAGAATGCAGGACACTCACAGGCCAGTGGGTAGCTAGTCTATGGATCCAGTGGCATTGTAAGCGCTGGCAGGGGTTTCCATGTAGCTCCTTCAGTTCCCAGGGTATGGGGTCTGTCAGCCTAATGCCATATGTCTTGTCAGTAGTGCGTCTCCAAGGGAATAAGAGAAAGTGTCTCCTGCTTCCAAAAGAAGTACCAGATTTCCCAGAATTCTCAGAGGAGAAGGCCATGCTCACACAGAGGTCTCATTGGCTCTCTCCACATTGGCATGCTAGACCCTACTCCTCTACTCTTACTCCTCAAGTTGACACCAGATTAGGTGACAGCCACATTTATCATGTCTTAGACACATTCATGCTGTTTAAAAGATTCTTGGGATGAATTAATTTCTTAAGAAATGCCTGTGTTTCAAATAATTACCCTTATTCCATTTGCTATGTTCCATTAATTTGCACATCTGAAAAACACCAAATTTAGAATATATTCATCATTTATTGTGTCTGAATTATAAGCTAATTGCATTCTACTTGGACTTTACAATCCTATTTCATAGTACTGAGCAAAACACAGGTCTATAGAGCACCTATGATTGTGGGTAAAAGCATCCCTTAAACTGACATTTACCTCCTGGAATGGAGTTATTGAAAATGCTAGTGTATATGGTCTTTGTCTGATCTTCTGTTGTTAGAAAAAGTACCATATCTACTCATGTATAAGCTCAATATTTCAACACATTTTTAAAGTAGTTTTTCTGGTAGAATTAGGTGTCTCAGCTGATATTAGGATTGTCTTATACGTGAGTATACACGGTAGTTTATATTCTCAGCACTGATCTTTTGCTGATATTTTTAAAACTGCACAGGTTATTGTTTTAATTTGATTCTGAAGCTCACTAGTGATAAAGCTCATACTATTATTGAGTGTTTATGCTGTGGATTAGAAGAAGTACAGCCAATTGTTCCTTAGAAATGAGGACGACAAGACTTTGTCTCCTGTACCTTGGACATGTTATCAGGAGAAGTCAGTCTCTGGAAAAGGAGATCATGCTCAGTAACGTAGTAGGGGCAGCAAAAAAAAGAAGACCCTCAACAAGATGGATTGACACAGTGGCTATAACTTTGAACTCAAACATAGCACACTTGTGAACTTGTTTCATGCTACAGAATGAGTTGGTGCAGTGCTTCATTCTGTAGTACATCAGGTCATTGTGAGTCAGAACTGACTTAACTGTACCTAGCAACAAATGCTATAAAAGCAGTTCCATAGTGTGCTGTCAATGCGCACTCATCGAGACCCTAAGAGGACAGAGTAGACTGACATCTTCGCGAGAACAGATCACCAGGTCTTCCTTCCTGCAGAGCTACTGGGGAGTTTCAACAACTGGCCTTTCAGTTAGCAGCCGAGCACTTAATTATTTTGCCTCCATGAGTTCTTTTCATGTGTAGTAACTCAACTTAACAGGGGGAACCGCATTTTGTTTCCAGCTGCCTTTAAGGCCTGCTACCGCTAGCCCACTTCTCTTTCCTCTTGGCTCTCCCAATGTGACCTTGACTCTTCCAAGATGTTGTCACATCTTACCTGCCCAGTTAGCAAGAAATGTATACTATCTTGTAAAGACCTCGAATTATCACCTGCAGCTGTGCTGTTCCCCCCAAATCTGTTACCCTGCCAACCGATGAGAATGTAAGGACTAGAATAGCCCTCCCCTTGAACAAGCCCCATATTTTGAACCATAAAAAGTTTGAAATTTCTTCTTCCTGAACGGCAAGGTTTCTACTGCTGGTCTACTCTTGGTCCAGCTATTTATTAACAGCTTTAATTACTAATATAGTGGTATGGTTGATCTCACTTGTTTATAACATGTGCACTATTTTGCATAATTACTGCACCAAGTCTGAAGGACATAGTAATCTTTCCACTTTATAGATTAATTGTGGTGGAATCACTTGGCTATGTGACAGGCCAAATATTTCAGGTCTAGAATTCTAACTCAAGTCTTTGTGATTTCAAAACTTGCGTGCATAGCAATTAATGTAATGACATGTAACTTGTGCTTATAATCAAGATGTAGAGTGTTAGCTAAATAAGTGGTTAACGCTCACCAGTGGTGATCTCTAACTTCATACTAGTGATATATATGTACGTGTGTGGGTAGATATATATATATATATACATACATACATATATAATTTCATTGGGGGCTCATACAACTCTTATCACAATCCAACCATTGTGTGAAGCACATTTGTACATTTGTTGCCATCATCATTCTCAAAAGGTTTTCTTTCTACTTGAGCCCTTGCTATCAGTTCCTCATTTCTCCCCTCCCTCCCCTCTCCCTTCCTCACAAAGCCTTGATAATTTATAATTTTATTTCATGTCTTATATTGTCTGATGTCTCCCTTCACCCACTTTTCTGTTGTCCACCCCCCAGGGATAGGGTTATATATAGATCTTTGCTACAGATTTTTGACAGATTTTTAACAGAATTTGGAAGGAGGTGCTTTTTCCATTTTCTTTTTTAATTTTTAAATTTTATTTTTTTCCAGTTTGTTTTTTGAGGAAAAACATTTCATAACATTCCAAACTTATTTTGCATCCTACCCCTTTTTCAGAAAATAAAAAAAAATTACTCAGTGCTGCACTGACAATGACATACTTTGGTACTGTCTTCCTTACACATCCAGGGTAAAGTTTAGCTGTCTGTTTTTGGACCCTCCTTGGAGTATCCCAGGACTCCCAATTTATTTAGGGTTGGTATTTAGGGATGATAAAATTACCTACTTTGGGAAACACTTTATTAGCTGATAACATTTTTTAGGTTTTCCTGTCACAAAGTTTTCTGTATCATATGATCTACAGCTAAAAAAATTGTACTATTCTCGTATGATAAGTTCATAAAAGACAGTGCTACATATGAGATAAATAGTTCTGGTTCAAGAGTCAAGGATTAAATTCAAATTCTGACACTGCAATCTAATTGAGTTGCCTTAGGCTGACTTTAAAACTCTGATCAGATGCAGCAACATGTTTAAGAAATACAGGGGCTGAACCCGGGTGGCATAGTTGAGTGCAGGACTGCAGCCCGCGGGCTTGGTGGTTCAAATTCAGCGGCAGCTCTCAGGAGTGGCACTGGGTAGTGCCCACAACCACCAGAGGCAGTGATTAACCCCCCCCCCCCCCCCCGCCAAATAAAAAACAAAACAAAAAGAAATAGAGATATTTACTGTGTGTCTGGTAATTATGTTCTTTATACTTAGCTGATTTGCATGAAAGTCAGCCAAAAAGTATTGCTACAAAATCATGGGCATTGTTGTCTGTAGATAAGATCTGGGATGCCTGTCATTTTTCAGCCAAAGACAAACTAGGTTGACTCAAGAAATTGTAAATTTATTTCTGCAAGTGCAATCAAGCAAGTTTTATACCCTAAACTAAATGATAAGTGCAACAGAATGTTTCACAGGTTTGTTAGATGAACAAAAATCTTCAAGTAAAAAGACGAAGGAGACATCATTCACAGAGAAAACAAAGGCATCGTTGAGCCTATTAGCCCTGAGCTCTTAGACTGCATTGCTTCTCTAAATGGCCTTGCTTCTCCAGGTTTGTTTGCTCAGTCTTGCTGAATTCTTACTAATTAAGTTTAAAGTGTATTTAAAAAAATACAAGTGGGGTTATTACATTGTGGATTTTTGCAAACTAAGTCTTACATTCATCAGTCATAATTCATATCACATTTCTGTATTTGATTAACATTGGCAGCCTTTTTTGCCCCCCTCTATCAAAACTTCTGTAAAATAAAAATTCAAAAATGTGAATCTATCTACTGTTTAGGTCTATAAACTTCTTAAAGAATTCTGTCTTTTTCATAAAATTTCTTCAGAGTGAGGGCTGAGCCCTGGTGGCGTAAGTGGTTGAGTGTGGGACTGCAGCCCGCGGGCTTGGTGGTTCAAATCCAGTGGCAGCTCTCAGGAGCAGCACTGGGTAGCGCCCACTACCACCAGAGGCAGTGCTCTCCGCCCCCCCCCCCAAAAAAAAAAAAAAACTTCTTCAGAGTAAGCCCTGTGATCATCCTTTGTCCTTCTAGAAAGTCAATCACCATTATTTCTTTAGAATTTCAAAAGGCATTTGCTATAAAATCCAGAAAGTGCTGACCAACTCAGCAGGTCCCATCGGAAGTGATTGTTTTGATTGGACCTTTTTTTTTTCTTCCCACTTCTCCCTATTGAAAGAACTTTTTAGCAGCCATCCACTGGTGGCAGGGACATGTTTTCTTTGAAAAAAACCTCTTGCAGGTATGAACTGAAAAAATTGTTGCAATACTTTTTTACTTAGTTTATATTAACTTCTTTATATGGTTGTACTAAAAATACTTAAACTCTTTTTGACCTGTTCTTCAAAGCCATACCATGTGTCAACTTCAGGGGAAGCCAATTCATTAGGAGGTTCTGTGAATGGCAGACCGGACCTACTTGCTTCATACATTTTGTTGTCTGGTAGATAGAGATTATTAAGGTGAGACGAATAGTGTAATCTTGTGAAAGTTGGGCTCACTAAAAATATTTTTATTTAAGAAAAATAGTTCTTTTTAATTACTGGATATGACAAAAAATCATGAGTGGCGTACATATAATTGATATTGTTGCCGATAAGCATAACTGAAGTCTTTTCTTTGTAGAGATTTCCCCGTTGCATTGGATGTTGGTTGTGGAAGAGGTTACATAGGACAACATTTGACTAAGGTAAATTATTCAATGGCATGTAATTTCACTTTGATAAAATTGACGTATTTTCAAGAAATTCTTCTTTTTAAGTCATTTTTTGGGGGGCTCATATAACTCATCACAATCTGCTCATCCATTCATTGTGTCAGGCACATTTGTACATTTGTTGCCATCCTCTTTCTCAAAACATTTGCTTTCTACTTGAGTCCTTGGTATCATCTCCTCACTTTTTTCCCCTTTATCCTACGAACTCTAACACAAACCCTTGATAATTTATAGATCATTATTATTTTTCATGTCTTACACCAGTGATTTTCAATCTTCCTATTGCTACGGCTCTTTAATACAGTTCTTCATGTTGTGGTGACCCCCCCCCCCCCAACCACAAAATTATTTTTCTTGATACTTCATGACTATAGTTTTGCTATTGTTATGAATTGTAATGTAAACACCTGTTATTCAGCATATATTAGGCGGCCCCTGTGAAAGGGTCTTTTGACCACCAAAGCAGTAGTACGTAACCCAGAGGTTGAGAACTGCTATCTTACTCTGTCTGATAACTTCCTTCACCCACTTTTCTGTTGTCTGTCACCCAGGGAAGGGTTTATGTGTAGATGCTTGTGTTCGGTTCCCCCTTTCTACCCAACTTTACCCTTACCCTTCTGGTATCGCTACCCTCATTTTTTGGTCCTGAGGGGTTTGTCTTTCCTGATTCTGTGTTTTCAGCTCTTATCTGTACCAGTGTATATCCTCTGGTCTAGCTGGATTTATAAAGTAGAATTGGGATCACAATAGTGGGGGTAGAGGGGGGAAGGAAGCATTAAATAACTAGAGGAAAGTTGTATGTTTCATTGGTGCTATACTTCACCCTGACTGGCTCATCTCCTTCCTGCACCCCTGCTGTAAAGGGATGCTCAGTTGTCTACAGATGGACTTTGATCCTTTACTCCACACTCCTCCTCATTCCCACTGATATGATTTTTTGTTCTTTGATGTCTGACACCTGATCCTATCAACACCTCGTGATCACACAGGTTGGTGTGCTTCTTCCATGTGGACTTTGTTGCTTCTCAGCTACATGGTTGCTCTTTTTATCTGCAAATCTGTAACACCCCAGACACTATATCTTTTGATAGCCGGATACCTTCAGTTTTCCTCACCACATTTGCTTATGCACTTATTTTATCTTCAGCAATTGTTCAGGAAGGTGAGCATCACAGACTTCCAGTTTAATAAAACAAATGTTTTTGCAAAGAACAAACTCGTTTTTGAAGGAGAACTTGAGTAGAGGCCCAATGTCCATCTTCTACCTTATATCATTATTGCTAATTTGATGTTTTTGTTCAAATAATAGAACCAATGATTGGTTTTGTCTCCTAAGCATGTTTTCCTTTCCCCTGTTGAAGCTATTTTTCCGCTACTGAAGCAAAGTTGAAAAGTATTGCTACTAGGCTTCCAAGTTCGTACATACAGAGAACTTTGTACCAAACAAAGCCTGTTTAAATTTGTCTCTGAAATCATTCAGTAGCTGCTACAAGTTCTCTCAGTCACCCACTTGCCTTAGACTCACTAGGGCATCTTCAAAAATAGGATATGCTTTATGCCAGAGACACTTTCCTTGTCTTTATTGAATTCCCTCCTCAAGAATGATATATTGAAGTCTCTCTCTTTCTGCAACACAATAAGAGTTTGATTAATGTATGTTGAGGGGCTTTCATTGGGTACACCTGTGTTTGTTGTGGTTATGCGTACTTGTTGATTGTTCTAGTAATCATTATCTAATGCCTTTCATTTTCTCTCATGATGGATTTTGCTTTGAAGTCCTTTATCAGAGATTAATATTGGAGTTTAATGAATATTGACAACCTCACTGGTAAGAAAGGCCAAGAAAGTTGAACTGAGGAATTCTTTCCCTTTATGTCTATAGACCTGCTCCTTCTTTGAGGGCATATGGTTGTACTCTGAAGATTTCACTGGGAAACCTTACCCCATTCATTCAATAGCCGTGGTGTGGCCCTGCCAATCTTTTTTCCATTTCTTACTCAAAGATCATGTTATTTGAGACTCTTGAGGATGCCAAAATTGTCGTTTTGATATGCTGTCAATTACAAAGCTTAGCGGGGCAGGGTTATAAAAACAAACATCATAAAAGCCTTCAATCTTGTGGGTCCAAACTACCCTTATTTCCTGGCTCAATTATTACAATTGCCTCCTTCCTGGTCTCCCATTTCTTACTCTTGCTTGAGACTACGTTCTTTCATAGCAGTCAGAGTTACCCTTTTTGAACCAATGAAATAATTATCAATCTGCTCAGAACTTGGTTTCTCATCTTACTGGTAATCGAGAGTCCAGACTCATATGTAATATAATCTGAGTCTTCATCATGACTCTACCCTTAGCTCTTACCCTTCATCTCAAATTTTGAGCATTCCTGGATTCCTGCTGTCTTGAATAAAACAGGACTTTTCATTAATCTTGGTGTTAATATGTTTGCTGTTCTTCAAGATAGCTGTGTGACTTCTTTCTTTCCCCAGGTCTTCACTCAAATGAATCCTCATCAAAGATCCCTTCCTTTCCTATATTATTTAAAACAATGCTCCTACTCTCTAATGCCTGTTTCTTTATTTTTCACCACAGCACTTCTCAGTCCCTGCTGTTTGTTCTTTATCTTCAATCATTCTAATATATGTTGCATTAACTGAAATCCTGCCATCTGAAATGGCATGTAATGGGCACTCAAGTGAAGATCGTGAAATGACTATTGCATGAATAAATGTAAGGTAACTTTATAGCTCAGCTTTGGCGACTGGAAAAGACTGGGTTTAGTACAGGGAAAAGAGATAATACTTGTTTAAGATAGATTGGATTTGAGAAACTATGTAATATTGATACCTAGTAGGTTGTTGGAAATGTGTAGCTAGCATTATGATAATGAAATTAAAAGCATTGATTTGAAGTTAAAGATTCTAATCCAGTTCTGCCACCTCCTATATGTACCTGCTATATGCACCGAAGGACTAGATATGCAACCTCTCCAGACCTCATTTTCTGCAAAATGTGGACAATAACTTGTATCTCAAAATATGGTCAAGTGAATTAGATGAGCAAAGTAAGTCTGACAAACTGGAGTTATATAATTGTTCTTATTTGCAGACCTTCTATTTGGTAGTGACATCTGAATTTAGGAATAGGCAAGATTGCTTGTATGAGAATATTGGGGGGGGGGCTATTATTGAAATTATATTTAGGGGTAAAAGAACAAGAAGGCACCAATAAAGATGTTAGCCATAGTAGTAAGATACCTTTTAAAATGCATTGACGCTACGTTAAATACAAAGGTATTTATTTCGTAGGATCATGAGACTACAGCCAGAACTTATAAAGCATCAGAATCAAGGCCTTCCTGGTCACATAATACTACATAGTTTTCTTCATGCTTTCTCTTACCTTAGACTATACCCAGTTATTATCAATGCTTTTGGCCCCAAATTGCATACCCTACACCCAGTACCATACTGCAATAAGTTATAACATTTCATGAGAGCTGATGGTTCATATCTCTTACCATCTACATGTTCAACAACATTGTGTACTAAAGTGAAAGTTTAAAATCAGCTTTAGTCTTCCACCAAAAATCAGTTGTTAAACATATACTATCGCCCTCTATGGCATACACTGTAAAGTTTATTATATATGCTTCATCTGCTCCAGGGATCTGTCCATTAAGTCTGATAATTTAAATTTTGAGTTGAGAAATTGGGATAGGTAGTCTGAATAATCTAATTCTTTACCCCTAATTGTTCACAATTAGTATGCAGGAGCTGGCTCAATGAAAACCTACGCTCATGTCTCTTCCGAACTCTGAATTAAGCAGTGAGTGTCCTATTGGTAGCATGAAATCTGCTCATGTTTTTAAAAGCCTAGTGTTTAACATTTCCTTACCTACCAGTTCCCGTCAGCTGTGACCAACGGTGCCCAGTTCATGGTAAAGTTGTTCATGGTTGTAGTCAGGGATGTGTTATAAGAAGTTAGGGGTGAGGTGGAAAGAAAGAATTGGCTTCGCTAATAGAAGAGGGAGAACCAGCGTGACTAAAGGAGTTTCTAGGAGGCCATTAAGAGTAATGCTTTAAAGAGATGAAGTGGAGTCAAGACTGAGCAGTGAGGACAGACAGTTGCAGTTGGTGCTAGGCTATTAGTGATCTGAGCAGTGACGTACAAATAGATTTGATTATCAAGGATTGTGGAGAGAGACATCAGTGAAGTGTGAAGTTATGGATCATGGGCAGAAAAGCCAGAAGATGACTGATTAGTGGTGAGTTTTTTAGGAATGAAAGGCCTATGCATGCTGGAAAATAAAATTGAAAGATAGATATTGAAAATGGTAGAGATAAAAATTAATGGAGCTGGAACCTGGTGGAAAGTATAAATCCAGAAAAGCAATGACGGGAATAGCTTTCTTCTTTCTCATTGCAAGGAAGGGGAAAAAGTGAAGCAGAGGGAAGATGAAACTCTAAATACCCTCCTCCCTCAGGTATCTCTGTTTGATGAGCCTTTCATTACTGTCTGTGAGCTCTCTGAAACATTTCTTGCTCCTTTGTTCCTGTGTAACTTCCATTGTGCTAAAGGTATCTATTTTTATACAACTGAAATGCCTAGTTATTACTTTCTCCTTAGCATTAACAGTTGTTTTATTTGTTAACTTTTTTTTTTTTTTTGCTGCTGGTGCTCTTGTTTTGTTTGCTTTATCATCTGATTAGATTTAATTTTTCCATTTCAGGAAACTGTTGGGAAGTTTATCCAAACAGACATCGCAGAAAATGCTTTGGTAGGTGACTTTTACCAGTGTTGATTTTGATCTTCTTATTTGAGTTTCAGTTCATATTCCTACATTTTTATTTTCTTCAAAATAAAATTTTATTTTCTCAATTTTTATTGATTTTTAAAAATTGCAAACATAAAACCACACAAGAGATACAAGGGACTGTTCTACCCCGCAGAACAGCCACTGGTGGAACTGTGATCAGCTTGGTAGATGTGACTATCATCTCAGTGCACACTATTATACAAAAGCTTATCCTAATAGGGTTTTACACTGTTATTTTTTTGTTAGTGAAATGTATATACCCTCTCTCTTGAAATGATTGTATTCTCTGTATTTCAGTATAATAGTATTCCATGGATAATTTTAAACATTTCTTTTAAAGGGCATTTTTATTTCTTGTCTTATAACAGTTAGTACAGATGAATATTTTTGTGTAAGGCTCTTTTTGGAAATAAATTATTGTGGAGCTTAAAATTTAGTGGCAGAAAAAAAGAATTCGTCGTGTTCGTTTTTAATTTTTGTTTCCAGACTGAACAATATGAAAATACTTGTTTCTTTTTAAAAAGAAAGCAACACTGGTTTTCCTGTTTTTGTGTTTATTAAGAAGACAGGAAGTAGATTGTCATTGTTACTTCTATTTACTTTGTGGTGATAGATGTTGAATAAATTATATATGGAGGTACGTACTGTTACTTTTTTTACTTTTATTTTTTAATTTGCAAATTTTATAAATAATTTTCCCCCAATAATTTTATTGGGGTCTCTTATAGTTCTTAAAAACATTCAATACATCATTTGTATCAAGCATATTTGTACACATGTTGCCATCTTCATTTCCACATATTTTCTGCTTGAGCTCTTGGTATAAGCTTCTCTTTTTTTTTTTAAATCATTCCATTGGTGGTCCACACAACTCCCATCACACGTCAGTTGTATGCCTACCACATTTGCACACTTGTTGTCATCATCACTCTCAAAACATCCTCCCTCCACTTAGACCCCCAGGACCAGTGCCCCCATATTTCTCCTACCTCCTCCTCCCTCTCCCCCATGAACCCTTAACAATTTACACATTGTTACTGCTTTTTCAGATTGTACTCTGTTCGATGTGTCCCCTCACCCATTTCCCCACTGTCCGTACCCCAGAGAGGTCACATGTAGATCCCTGCAATTGGTTCCCCCTTCCACTCCTCCCTCCCGACATCATCATACCCACCACTGGTCCCAAAGGGATCACCTGCCCTGAATTCTCCATGCCTCCAACTCCAGTGTACATCCCCTGGTCCAGCTGGACCTGCAAGGTTCAACTGGGACCATGATAGTGGGTGGGAAGAAGCATTTGAGAATTAGAGAAAAGATGCATGCCCATTGTTGCCACACTATACCCTGACTAGCTCCTCTCCTCCCCACTACCCCTCTGCGAGGGGGTTCTGCTTCACCTATTGATGGGTGTTGGGTCCCCACTCAGTATTCCCCCTCATTTATAATGATACAATTTTTAGTTCTTTAATGCCTGACACAAGATCCTTTCGACACCCCATAGTCACATAGGCTAGTGTGCTTCCTCCATGTGGGCTTTGTTGCTTCTGAGCTAGATGACTGCTTGTTTACTTTCAAGCCCTTAAGACCCTCAACGCTACATCGATAGCCGGGCACCATCAGCTTTCCTCACCACATCCGCCCATGCACCCTTTTGTCATCAGCTGTTATTTTTTAATTTGCAAATTTTATAAATAATTTTTTGAACTGCCTATAGACTTTTTTTTCCCTTTGGTACTTTGGCTTTTATTTTAACCCTGAATGTTTTAATTCTAACTGATTTCAAAGAACTTGTTCTTCATTATATTCTTTTTTTATTTTGGCATCACTACCTTCAGGTGGGAGTGGGAGGTCCAGCCTTGCTCCTGGAGAGCTGCTGCTGGATTTAAACCACCAAACCTGTGGACCGCAGTCTTGCACACAACCACTATGTCACCGGGGCTCAGCCTCTTTATTATATTCTTTATTGTATATCTTATTAATATTTTGCCAAGTTTGTTCCTTACATTGTTTATTGTATTTTAGATGTTTTAAATTAACTTATAATGAATCTTTCTTATAAAGTTTCTGCCTTCTGAGTTATACTTAGGCTTTTTTGCCTAAAAATATGAAATATTAACCCATGTTTTCATCTGACTTTTTTTATTAGCCTTCATAAAACCTTTATAGCTTTAGTGATTTCACTTGAAAGTGTTGAGCTCTCTAGGATTTGTTCCAGTGTGACGTGTTTGTGTTTTTCCAACTAACTAGCCAGTTCTCCTCTCTTTTGATTATTCTTTTAAGTATAACCTGCCACATAAATATATATTGCTTTGACTTAACAGCAATTATATTACTAATTGAGATTATGAAAAAGACCTTTTAAACTTTATTTTTCTATCTTTAGAAAAATACCTTAGAAATGGAAATTCCTACTTACAGTGTTTTAGCTGATGAAGAATTTCTTCCCTTCCAAGAAAATACATTTGACTTGGTGGTTAGCAGCTTAAGGTCGGTAATCCATTTGGACTTTTAAAATTATTTTCTAGAGCCTCCTACTGCCACCACCAGAGGGCAGTGATGCCCCCCCAAAAATATATTTTTTCTATAAGTAGATAGGTTGCAGAGAAAGTTTTGTTACAAGGTAAAGAATATAGATTGTACAGTAAAATTTTAGTAACGGCATTTTAAAATTATAAATTACCTTGGTTTACAAATTAAAAATTTTCTTTAGTAATAAATCAAGCATTATATACTGTTTAGTAGAAATAATATGGTGTAGCTTCAACACCCCATCCCCACCCCAACCCTTCGCTGCTCAGTTTGCAGAAACTTATCTGTGGCAAAATGATTTTCATCTTTTGTTTATCTTGGTGTTCTGGAACTGATAATGTGGGGTTAGCAGTCCTTTTGAGAGATTATATTGGCACCAATATTCAAATATCAAAACACTGTTAGCACAAAAATCTTGTCAAGTGAGAGAAGGTAGTCTTTCCTTCAACTTTAATTCTTAGAGTTACTTTTCTTTTTATGCTTTTTGCTGTGTACCTTTGACATTTATTCCACAAGCATTTGTTGTAAGTATTTATTGGACTAGACTAGAATATACAAGATACTATGCTAGAAACTTTGAGAAAAATATAAAAATAAATTCAGACAGAGCCTATTCTCAAAGACCTCTAGTGTAATAGAGAAAGTACTACGTGATACATTAATTTTCCCAGCTTATTTTTATAGTCAATAGATTTTCCTTCAAAGACTTATTATGGCCACTAATCTATTACCACCTTTTGATAGCTTTTTGAGAGTGACCAGCCATTTCAATTTGTCTAGGACTTTGCTGATTTTACTCTTGAAAGTCCTGTGCACCGAGAAAGCTTCATTCTTTGATGAGCTGTGATGTTGATCACCCCATTTTCCTCAGTGAACTTTTAATTTCTTTACTATTTTCATAAATATCCTTGCAACATTTAGAAAAGTACTCTATTTCTGTCTTTAAATGGAAAACATTAAAGCAGGAGGTCAAAACTCAGTTGTGAAGTCACCTTATCTGCTTGCTGTTTGCAAGTAACTAGTTCTGATAGTTTCCATTTCTCATGGCTTTTCTATCTTAAAGTATCTATTAGTTGTTAGAAAGCATTTTGAAATTTAAGAAAAGTTTAACAGTATAGTTTTTTTAGTGCGCAGCATAAAGAATGCCAACTCTACTGGGTCTATGTATATGACCATACTCTACCATGACAAGGTATAATCTGATTCTTGCTATTAAATATGCCAAAGTATTAAGAGAGGATAAATGAATCAAAAGACAATGCAAGAGGGCCCTTAAATCAGGTATTTTGTTAGTTACTAGCCTAATATGATTATACTAGTTTAAGTAAATTGAGCACTTTTTAATTGTCTTAATAAAATGTGGAATTGCCGTTTAGTCAGAAAACCCATTGAGTTGTTTTTGGTGAATTCATACTGTTTGCCTTGGGAAGATTTTAATTGTACTTACGCTTTTTTTCCCCTCTAGGAAGCTGTATCTTAGCATTATTTCTCTGGCATTTAACTGTTAGATTGAATTGATGAATTTTTTTGAATATGTGATCAGGTGTTTATTTTTGCTATTTTCTTTAAATAGGATATCAGAAATTGATTATTTAGATGAAAGATCCAATCCATGATAAAGAATAACTAAGTAGATAATCCTATCATATATTTACTTAAGCCAAATAATACTCTGATGTAAGGAAATCTTTTAGTATGAACATAAGATGGACTTTCTTCTAAGAATATTTATTATTTTAAAGTATATGAAAGCAATCAGTGAATTTTGATATACTGTTTCAGACTTCCATCTAGCACCTGTTAAGGCATATCATTATACCAGTTAAAGTAAGACAAGTGCTTTTTATATTTTAGTTTGCACTGGGTGAATGACCTTCCTAGAGCACTTGAACAGGTGAGAAAATTTGTGTTGATGCTAATATTCTGTATCGAAATATTTATCATTAGTAACTTGCATGACTTCAGCTTTCACAAATTATAGATCTAACAATTGAGAATGGAATCCAATTAAATAATTATTATCTTCTTTGGGTAAGATATACTAGGGATTCATTAGTATATTGGTGAGCATATTGGGTGACACTCCTCACTCAGAAATTTAAGAAATCTAATTGCAGATATAAACATTACATTTTTATAAGATCTTAATAACCCAAATCATATGACATTTCACCTGTGGATTCCTTCTCTCTCTTAACTGCTGGTAAACATTTTGTGAACAGGAATCTACTTACTTATGTTTTCCTCATTGACTCATAGAGTGTACTTGGTAATGTTTGTTGATTGGCATTAGTCAGTTAGTAGATGAGGAAGAGCATTGTGGTTCAGAGTAAAGAAAGAGGACTTGGGTGCTAAAATTGAGAAATTTAGTGACAAAAGAAAATAGAACAGCCGGAGAAGTCAATGATTTTACAGTTAGTTGACTTATATTGGTTTGTGACTGCTTCTCAGTATATTCCAACCCAAACCAAACTCACTGCCATTAAATTGGCGCTGACTCACAGTGAGTCAGTAGAACAGGGTAGAACTGCCCCTATGGGTTTCCGAGATGGGACCTCTCTATAGGGTTAGAAGGCTTCATCTCCCTCTCCCAGTACATTAGATGTGTGTTTAAAATACTGCTTTGATGAGAAGAGCTGTTAGGGTTTGGGTTTTGCTTTTATTTTAAAATTTTCCCTTTTCTGTAATATCCTTTTTAGTTCAAAATAGAGTCAAACTAGTTATAAATTGTGAACTGAGTCCTTAAACAAGCATTGTTGTTAGCATTTTTCTTAAGTTATTAATTAAAATTTATTTTTATGTGATCTATGTATATGAGGGCAAGAGAAAGTTGAGGCTACCTACTCCTGTAAAGGTATAAAGTGTTAGAAATCCAAAGAGACAGTTCACTATAGGATGGAATCAAATCAGTCGCAGTGGATGGGTTATATGTATATATAAGGGACTTTCCAAAAAAACGCCATGGAAATGGAA
Organism: Nesogale talazaci; assembly: GCA_004026705.1. Taxonomy (NCBI): domain Eukaryota; kingdom Metazoa; phylum Chordata; class Mammalia; order Afrosoricida; family Tenrecidae; genus Nesogale; species Nesogale talazaci. Next base: position 67,152 of record PVJH01005745.1, read on the forward strand.
TATAAAGGTAGTGGAATTTTTCAATGAACTTTTTTAAAGTCACTATCCAAGGACAGGAGAAATAGATTCCATCTTTGATGAGAGTCATAACAAGAGGATATTCAAAAGGCACAAATGCAGGAGTAATTTGTGCTTTTTGTTTTGTGTGTGTGTGTGTGTGTGTGTGTGAGAGAGAGAGAGGGGGGGGGGATATCATGATTTTGTTTTAATGTAAGATTTAAATTTGCAAATATGGACAACATAACTTTTTGTTAGAGATTAATATTACTAATAGATGTATTAACTGTCTTTGTAGCTATGTTTTACAGAAAAGGCTGTGTGACAGTTGCGTACTTTAGATGTTATTTATGATATTACCAGATTATTAACTTGGCAACCTCCCAAAATAATGATCGTCATAACTATTGATTTAGACATTATGTATTTATTCTTTGAGCATTCTTATATATAAAATTGTGAAGGATGTTTTTGTTTTGTTTTTATTTCAGATCCATTATGTTTTAAAACCTGATGGAGTATTTATTGGAGCAATGTTTGGAGGCGACACACTCTATGAACTTCGGTGTTCCTTACAGTTAGCAGAAACAGAAAGGGAAGGAGGATTTTCTCCACATGTTTCGCCTTTCACTGCTGTCAATGATCTTGGACATCTTCTTGGGAGAGCTGGCTTTACTACACTGACTGTGGTAACTATCATGAGAAGCCAGGAACCCATTAACAACAGCTTAAAACAATCTATTTTTATCTTGAAGACAGGTTTCATTATTGATGATATTTTGGAAAGACTTCAGCACTCCCACTTTTTCTAATGAAAGAATCTCACCATGTTCAAAAATTTGGTTTTTGTTCTTATATGGAGGAAAGGATTCATAGTTTTCATCAAAAGAGAAGACTAAATTAGTAGCCACTGGTTTATAACTTTAATCCTTATATCTATAATCCCTTGTTTATTTTATTTAATAACTTCAAGAAGATTGCACTTCATTCTTTAGTGATTTATTGCTACACATGTATTTAAACTGATTTAAACTGATTTGGTCATGATTGGCATATTAATCTGAACAGACTCAAATTTGTAAAATGTAGTAGTACCAGAACACTATTAGTAACAAGAAAATGTATGGGTCAAAGGCCTGGAAGGAGAAACTCGGAAGAGGCATAATGACTTTCAGACCCTAATATGAGAGATTAGATAATTGTCTAGATTGTGGAAAGCAGTACACTTTCAAACCTATGCAGTCTGTCACCATCTTTGATTACACATCATTGTTTACCAGTCTACTGGCTAAGAGATTCGGTTGCGAGGCAACCCACAGATTCCTGGAATTCTCAGAGGGAGATTAAGCTATTCACAGGATATCTGCCCATATTTTTTCCATTCAAGCTATAGTCTTGGTACACCTATAGTTAGCAAAACCAATTAAATTTGTGTCTATTCTCATCCATAACAACTGGAAAGAACTAATTAGAAGCCCTGTTGCTAAGTTACAAACTTAAAATTAAGGTGGAAAGAAGAGAGTCTGTAATTGGGAATAGAAAATCTCTAAAAGGTATATGAAGGAAGAAGAGTATGGCGATGTGGTGACATGGAGGCATGGAGTGGAAATGTTCATGACTTAGTGACACATAATTTGTACCAGGCCATATAGGTTAGTCAACTGTATTGGGGAACTCCAGACCTCTGGCTCATTGTGAAAAATATAAGGATTTGCACTGAGTCATTGAACCAAGGTAAACCCACTGCCACTGAACCGATTCAGCCCATGGCAGCCCTCGCAGACAGCCTCATCTTTCACCCCCCCGAGCTGCAGGGGATGTTGAATGGATGACATGTGATCAGCAGTAAACTTGCCAACCCTGAGCCACGGGGCTCCTCATCAAAATGACCCCTTTATCATCCCAAGAAGTGACTCAGTCACTTACCGCCAACAAGTTCCTTCTGACTCACAGCTACCCTGTAGGCAGGTAGAAGTGCCCCGTGGATTTCCAGGATGGGCACTTACACGGGGAATAGAAAGCTCCATCTTCCTCTTGCAGAGTTGCTAGTGTTTTCAAAATACTGACCGTGCGCTTAGCAGTTACAGCCCAAACACCAACCTTGCAGTTCCCTGCTTACATAACGGGCTTTTAGAGCTGCTTATTTCATTCATTAGATATGCTTCAGTGATTTAACCAGTCGTATTCGGAGGGACTGCCTGCTGCTCCGGGGGGAAAAACGAGGTTTTTGACGCCCCTAAGCAATTAGCCTCGAAAATCACTAGGGCACTTCACCCTGCCCTGTAGGGTCAGTGTGAGGGTCGGCATCGACTCATTGACAGTGAGGTTGGATTTGGGGTTTCATGTGAAGGAAACTTTTTGTTTTGCATTTTCAAACAGTGCTGCAATGTATTCCCTTTCACATAATCTTGCCACGTATCGCAGGTAAATTTCTAGTCATGTAGTTTCTAGGTCCAAGAATCTGCATTTCAAAGTTTTATTGATCGGATTTCTCTAAAAGGTAGCATCAAGGTACATGCTCCTTAATATGGATGAATTCCTGTTTACAAGCTTTTATTTCTGCCAGTCTAATTAGTAAAAAAAAATAGCCCTGTTAGCTTCTTTTTTAATGTTTAAGATTCATAATACAGATGGGCATTGTATTTTTATTTTTATCCTTTTAATTATGAAAGATTCCCCGGGGGTGGTCTGAGTTAGACATTGTGGTTTTTAACCCCAAGGTCAGCAGGTCAGCCCACCAGCTATTCTAAGAGCGAAAGATGAGGCTGTCTGATCCTGTATCAATTTAGTCTCTGGATTACTATATTGGGTCACTTTGAGTTGGAATTAACTAAATGGTAATGGGTTTGCTTTGGGGGTTTAATTATTAAAGAGAATGGATGTATTTTATAGTGATTCTTTAGGGGTTTGTACTTTGTGCCAGATAACAGTAGTTGAAGCATGTTAGGATCTATAAATCTAGACCTGGAAAATTATCTCCCTCCCTTAAAAAAGCACGGTATTCTGGGAGAGTGTTCAAAGACTTGGGGTCATTGGCTGTAGAATATAGATTTTCTCTGTATTTCTGCGAAGAAAACTTGAGCCAGTTGGTGGAGTTTTAGGAAGGTTTCTGTTAGCATAGGGGTATTTATTTGGAAATTTGCAATCTTTATAAATCAAACTTATTTTAGATGCCTTCTGTGAAGAATATTGCATAGAAGGTTCCTGCTTAGTATGAGAGATTAGTCTGGACAATCTCTATGGGCCCTGTTTCAAATATTGGATTTCTTCTATCCTGAATAAACAGTTTTTGTTTTTTAATAGGATACTGATGAAATTCAAGTTAACTATCCTGGAATGTTTGAATTGATGGAGGATTTACAAGGTAAAGCACTGTATTTTAAAGAATTGTTAGATTCTATTTGAGAATAAAATCATGAGACCTGACTCTAGCTGGGGTTGGGGCTAAGCATTAAGCATATGCCGGTGTGTGGGGAAAAACAAAAGAAAGCAGCCGTCGGAGAGGTTGAAAAAAGGAAAAAGTGAAAAAAGGAGAGGGTGGTGGAAAGACACCAAACAACTACGACAAAGATAAATGTCAAATCGGAATTATGGTAAGATGCTAACAATAATTTGCAACATCAGAGCACATAGTTAGATTAGTTTAGGATTAGGTTTTTCAGGAGAGGAAAGGTCATGGTGTAGGACCATCCAAGAAGCTGTGGTTGAGGAAGTGGTTGACTCATACTCTAAAAAGAAAAGGGGTTAAATCGGTGAAGAAAAGAGACGAGTTCCATGCCAGGGGGACAGCTTATACAAAAGCCCCGCTGTAAGAAGGAATATGGCAAGAATTGAAAGAAGTGTATTGTGGCTTGATTTTAGAGGAGGAGAGAGTTGAGCTATCAAATTGTGTGGTAAAAAAGTTCAGAGATCATGCAACACATCCTTATTGGCCTTGTAAAGATGATCTTTATTACATTGCCTTTTGAGGCAATTTAAGGCAAGGAGGAAAAGGAAGTCACACTATCAATTTTTATTGTGAAAAGAGTGACCAAGAAACTACTAAGCTATTTATTGCATTAAAGCTCCCTGAGAGATAATGGTTGTTTTTGTAAAGGTAGTGGTAATAGAAAGGAAAGAAATAGGAAGTAAATTGACAGTTCTGGCATGCGGATTGAATGTGGGCAGACGAAGAACAGCAGCATGCCAAGCTTAACAGCTGCATTGGTAAAACACGTACTTATATAGATAGTAGCACCCTTCCTTCATAGACGGTAGGAAAAGGCCATGGGCCAGGATAAAGCTTGAGTTCACATTTGGGTCGGTTGGCATTTGTGATGATTAAGGTTGCTTGTCAAATTGGCTAGAGGGCGATTCTCAGTGGTTTGGAAGATGTTGGACTGATTGTTTTGCAGTAGTATAATATAATCATCTTCAATTTTATGATCTAATGTAAGTGGCCAGTCAGCTGAAAAGCCAATCAATGTTCATGTGGATGTGGCTTGCATCCAGTATATAAATGTTCTTGCAAAGCTAGCTCTCTTGGTCTTTTATAAGTTTTAGTGGCATATAATACCATACGATTACATAATTCAGTCACATTAAGAAGAGCTATACAACCAACACAGTCAGCTTTTGAACATTTTCTTCTTTCTTGTATTTATGATTATTAGCTACCTATTTCCCCCTAACTTCTCCTGCCATATCCCTAAGAAACCATTAATTCAATTAGTGTCTTTATAGATTTACTTCAGAGTTTCACTTATAGAAAAATATATTCCCCCCAAAAAAACAATAAAAATTAGACCACATTTTAAATGGGTCAAAGGAGAGATCAAATGATGAGTTAAATTTTCACCGAACTGCATCTGCAGTAATACGCTCTGTGCACTCTGCATTGATAGCAAGGCTATTCACGTCCCGGTCCAAAGTCAGAGGAGATTCACGGGAGGCTTTAATCACTTAGAGGTCAAAGAGGAGATCAAATGATAAGATTATATGTATACTTTAAGATACTACATTTTGGGGGCTGAGCCCCGGTGGCGTAGTGGTTGTGCGCGGGACTGCGGCCCACTGGGACAGAGGTTCGGTTCCAACAGTGGGGCTGGGCCTCCTACTCCCACCACCGGAGAGCAGTGATGCCCCCCCCCCCCAAAAAAAAAAGAATGATTAGTAAGAGCCCCAAATAAAATTATTTAAAAAAAAAAAAAAAAAAGATGGTACATTTTTACCTACTACATCTGCCATAATTGACTTTGCAGTATCTTTTTCTGATAGTAAGGCTATTCACATCCCTACACTATAGTCGGGGGATTCACCAGAGGCTTAATCCTGGGTGGACCCAGCAAATGGATTTCGGGTTTTCACTGTCATCCAGTTTGCAAACTGGGTGTTTATCATTTAAGCTTTGATACCATGCCCTTCACAAAGATTTTATCTTCACCTTTAGATTTTATAATTTACAATCCTTGGATCCCACAAGCTGGTGTGTTTCATCCATGTGGCCTGAGTTGGTGCCTCACGTAGATGGTTGCTTGTTTGAAAACAAGTCTTTAAGACCACAGACACTATTCTTTAATAGTCAAGCACAATCTGATTTCTTCACCACACTTTGCTATAGTGCCCATATGCTCAATGGTCTCTTTGTACGAGCCTAAAATTCATTCACATCTCTCTGTGGTTTATATATATCTCTAGTTAACTTTAGAGATATCATTATCATTTTATATTAGAGAACATTATCAATCATACTATATTGATAGTGCCATTAATTTAGACAATGGTGTAGGCTTTTTTTTTTAGGCATCACTGCCCTGGTGGTGGGAGTAGGAGACCTAGCCTTTGCTCCTGTGAGCAGGAATTGAACCTCCATCCCAGTGGGCTGCAGTCCCGCGCCCAACCACTGCGCCACCGGGGCTCAGCAATAGTGTAGAATTTAGACACCTTTTTGTTTTGTTTTGGTTCTTGATTTAGTAAAATCTTACAGTTCAAAATGCACAGTTGATTGGACCTGTGCAGGTGTCTTCACTGGTATCTGCGGTATATCTGCCCTTGATGTACCTGGTAGGAATTACTTGTGCTTTGTGTTTTGAAGCCAGCTTGGTAAGCAGCTTCTGGCCAGGGAACCAGAATTTTCAGTCTCTCAGAAACAACAGCTGGACAATAAGCTTATGGTTGAGAACTTCTTTACAGACTTTGTCATCTGTGACTTTGTCAAACAAGACCAGATTTTTGAACTTGTCCTGAACTTTGCCTTTCAACCACTTCTTTTTGACCTTGACCCCAGAATTGGTTCCCTTGCTCTTTGTCTTTCCTGACTTTGATTTGTCTTTTTTTTTTTCTTTTGTCATCCCTGGATGGCATCACAAAGCTCGGAGAGCATTTATTACAGCCCTAGCCTTGCCTAGGATCAAAATTTAAAACACTGTTGGGAATAGAAAATTATGCAAGTATACGCTTACTACAAACTCACAATGTGAATTATTGACTTGTACAGATTAAACTCTTAAGTGACAACACACTCTTTCACTATTTATACAAACAATGGAGTTTGTTGGTTGAGCAACATTTTAAATAGCATTCATTCACAGAGGCAGAACCAGGCCTACCTGATTAAAACATAATAAAGCAAGGAGGGCATTAAAATAGTGTTTATTGTGCTCCATGGCCACCATTCATTGGCACCCTCAAGGCAAGAGATAAGGACTAGAGTCCCAACAACCACCAGTTCTATATCCTTGAGCCATCAGTCATGTGCTTCTCACATGCCTTAAATCCAAGGGGTCCAGGTGAGTTTGCGGTAAAGCGCAGTTCACTTAGTGGGGTTCCCACATGGAATCCTGGTGTAGCCTGGAAAGGGTGTTCTGTACCTTGAAAGTACGATTAAAGTTCAATGGTCCAAAGGATGCAGCCTGGATCACCAAGGGCTGGATCAAAACTAGGTCAGAAGTAGGAACATAGTATCTGACATGTTTTCCCCTTAGGGTCGGTGTAAGTATTGTTAGGCATTTTTCCCCTGTGACAGGTTGCTTCTTATTGCTTACCCACCAGCAGAAATGTCATTATTTTCTCTAAGACATACATTCTCCCCACCCACCCCCATTGACAAGAATGATAAAGGAACCTTACTGGAAATTCAAGTCAGGGGAAATCATACAGGCTTAGTGGTTACAAGTTGAGCAGTGGTCCACAATATCAGCAGTTCAAAACCACCAGTTGCTCCTCTGGGCTTTTTACTCCCCTATCTGGTTGCAGTCTCTGAAAGGGGGAAGTTCTACTCTGTCCTCCAGAGTCACTGTGGGTCACGGACTCAGTGACAGTGAGACCCTCATCAAAATGGCTTCTTCATGGACCTTCTCAAGGTAATAACTGCCTGTCCCCTCAAGGTTTTTAATGGATCATGTATTTTGAGGACATGTTGCTTAATATTAACCTTGAAGAGACTTTGCCTGCATTTGTTTTCACTGTGAAGCCTTGTTCGCAGAAGACATGTTTCACTTTTTGAATTGTCTGCATATACCAATAAAAGTAAAATTCTTATTTAACAAAGTGGAGATAATCCTGGGCTAGTGGATTTGTATGCATTCCTTCCCTGTACATTGAGCACCTACCGTGTGCCTACCACTGAGACAAGTGTTGGAATGCAGTGGTGGAAGTAACATAGCTCCAGATCTCCGGGAGCTCATTGTCCAGTGGGGAGAAAGGTAGGTATAAGACAGAGGGAGGGGGCTGAGCCCCGGTGGCGTAGTGGTTGTGCACGGGACTGCGGCCCACTGGGACGGGGATTCAATTCCAGCAGTGGGGCTGGGCCTCCTATTCCCACCACCGGAGAGCAGTGATGCCAAGAAAAAAAAAATTAAAAAAAAATAAGACAGAGGGAGGGAGACAGACCAGTGATTCAATTGTAAGGGACGCTGTTTTTTGAGAGTACAAGGGAGGAGCATAATCGAAAAAGGCGCTAAATCTACTTGGGGAGTCAGGCGATGTTATTGCAGAAGGAATTTTCCAAGAGAATGGAAGAGGATACATGAGGTAGAAGCAGAAAGAATACTGCATACACTATAGACCATGGAGGTGAATGTGGATAGGCATCCTTCAGTCTCCTGCTAACGGAACGATACAGTAATTCAGTATTGTTGGGATAAAATCAGGAAATGGTGGGAAATGGTGAACCTTATTGATCAGAGGTACTAGAGCTTTGTAGTGTCATGGGAAAATTTTGAGCAGAGAAGACACTATCACATTAGTGTGTTATCCTACATTCTAGCATTGCTTGTGAGGATCACTTGATGAGCAAAATGTGAGATAGAGCTAAAATAGTCAATCTTGTTAACATGAGCCAAGAGAAAGGAGTGGAGGTCCTTACCTGAGGTAAGGCCTTGCGATTAGTGGTCAGACCAGATTGAGGAGCCCTGGAGACACTCCGATTCCTCTTGCTGCGAGCCGATAGGTCAGCAGGTGGAACCCTCAAAGTGCTCTTCAGAGAAAGAGAGCAGGCAATCCAATTCCATCAAGAGTACAGCCTAGAACTATCCAATGGGCTGATCTGCTCTGTCCTTTATGGGTAAAGTGACCAGACCCGCGTTTTAACAATTTGTCCGTGTTCTGCGGCGTTTTAAAATTAAAATAAATATATTATAATACTATTTTTGCGTTCTATGAAAATTTTTGTTGCTCCGTATAGACCAAAATTTTAATCCAGCATTGTCCCCCCTACCCTCATCACTGGTGTCCCGCTTCAAATCTGGTCATATTATTTAAGGGTCACTGTGAGTTGCGATGACCACAGCTGTAAGAGCTTGGATTGAGGTGTAGGCAGAAGCAGCCTGACTCAAATGCTAAACTCTTGGTCACTATTTCATGAAGAAGTCTTAAATTAGGGCCGAGAGGGAGAAATCATAGATTCCTTCCCAACTTTACTAATTAGAAAATCACACCACCTGCAAATTGCTTTTAGGCCTGTTTTATTTTGTTTTATACCTTTTTCTCTCAATGGTTCAAGAATGTCGCGTTTAAGCTGCCACTGTTATTAATTCACAGAAGAAAAGTCCAGAATGTTGACCTAATTTACAAAACAAGTTGCATATCCACTGATGAATGCATAAGAAATTTTGGAGACTTTCACAGTGATTTTAAGGTAAGTTCAGTTAATTTTTGTAGACAATACTCAGTTTTGGCTTCTTAAAAAAAAAAAAAAGAATTGAACTTCACCTTAAGAACACTGTGAGAGTCTTTTACAATTACTTCCTAGTCAGATTTTTTTGTTTCCCAAAGCTGAAGACATGTCAAAAGTTCCTGAATATGTTTTCCAGGTGATCTTCAGAGAATGTCCTTGTGACATTATTGAGTGTTCTTATTTCATCTTGAAGATGATCAAATGAACTTAAGTAACTTTGTCCAGATCTCATAAAGGAAGAAATGGAATTCATATATGATTATTTATATTCCAGATTCTTTCTACCATGTACCATACTTCCAATAAAAGGAAGTAAATTGGACTTGCAATGTGTATCTCTGTGAAAGAAGGCGAACTGCTCCAGTCATGGGCTTTCTTTTGTGGTTTACAGTACTGCTCTTGAATTTTAATGTGATGTTATTATTAATCTATTATACTTGAGTATGTTTTCAAAATGCTTCAACGGTACTTTTTTTTTTTTTTTCACATCATTTTACTAGGGGCTCTTACGACTCATGTTACAATCCATACATCAATTGTATTCAACATATCAGTATATGTAGTCTATCATTTTTTTCTGGACATTTACCTTCCATTAAGCCCTTGGGATCAGCTTCTCTTTTTTTTTACCCCCCCTCCCTCCTCCTTCCCCCACCCTCAACCTTCATGGCCCCTTGATAGATTATATAGATTGTTAATTATTTTCAAATCTCACACCAACCGCTGTCTCCCTTCCCCTCTTGTTTCCATTGTTCTTCGCCCTGGATGGGTATGTATGGTTATGTGCCATTCATTGCGATCGGTGGCCCCTTTCTCCTTACCTCTCCCCCCCACACACACACTCTTTTGGTATCGCTATTCCCATCCCTGTTCCTGGGTTCTATGTGGGAATAAGATAGTATCAGCTATCATTTTGTAGGAAAGAAACACAGAAGTATATCTTTAAAAATGTTTCTGGGGCTGAGCCCTGGTGGCGTAGTGGTTGGATTGCGGCCTACTGGGTTGGAGGTTCAAATCCAGCAGCAAGGCTGGACCTCCTACTCCCACCACCAGAGGGCAATGAGGCCCAAAAAACAAAAACAAAAATTGTTTCTGAAAGGAATACACATAATTCTTTATAATCAGGGATTTGTAAGATATTATCAAACCTGAAAGCACATAATAACTTTGTTGTCATGATCTAAGAAATCTCAAAACCCTCTTTCCATTTTTAAAATACTTCCCTGTATGGCATAGAAGAATGTCAGTGCAACCCTGTTCTCTCTCCCTTTGAAGCATATCTACAAGTGACCTAGAGGTGACTCTTCTCAACGGATACTGCCAACTACTGATAAGACCCAGAGGGCCAGAGACCTTGGTTTTACCCAGTTCTTTTGCTTTAGACAGTTGTGGGAAGTGAAATGTGTTTGCTGGACTTATTTACTTTCAGAACTTCAGAACTTTGACTTGTTTACTATTCTTAATATTGAAAACTATGTAGTTTCAATTCAGAAGGCTAACAATCAGCTGAGAGCATAATGAGGCGTAGTCATATTTTTTCACATTAAAAATTATCAATGCCTGGGACGGAGGTTCAATTCCAGCAGTGGGGCTGGGCCTCCTACTCCCACCACTGGAGAGCAGTGATTGCCCCCCCCCCCCAAAAAAAGTTATCAATGCACAAAGAAATTTATATAGAAAGTTTATTCACAGCAGTTACTGTACAAATGCAAGGAAATAATTTTGTCTCTAAAAGCAAATGGTTCCAAGTAGGCTAGTTAACAATTGTTAAAAAGCAAAACAAAGAACCAAAAAAGAAACCCTTTGAATTAGCTCAATAATATATTTGACTGTTTCAGGATTTAATAAATAATTTGGAAATTGGAGAAGCATGAGTTTCCCTACTTGAAGGGAAAGTGTATGTTCCTGATAATTAGAGATTTTACCACAGCCTGTTGGCCCCCTTAATGAGCACAAGTTTCCATGCTGACCAAATACGTAATGGTTCCTGAGTTAACATTAGAAAATACCTCCTAAATTTCACCATTTACCCATTTGTGGTTTTGAAGCCTGCAGTAAATAACATCGAGGGAGCCATATCAGGCCTTCTCTTGCTTCCCTATTGCCACAAGGCCAAGGTCGGACATGCCTCTGCTCTCCCATCTGTCTTTGCCATATTCTGAAACCATGCATTCCTCTCACAGCACTTCTATCTCTTCTGGATTCCATGTTTCAATTCAGTGGTCACATGGAACTCACAGACAATACTCCTGATGAAGGGGAGTATTAGGGGAGCTAACACATTACCAAATCCAGGACACACCTTTTCTTAGCCAGCAGCCAGGTTTCTCTGCAGTTCTCAGCTTCTCAGTCCCATGGTGCTTTGACTTGCTTCTATGGTCCAAGAAGTCAACCCACTGTGCTGCCTCATGGTCCCACATCTCCGCGCTGCTCATTTGTCCTTTCTCCTAGCATTGGCCTCTGGTGCCTCTGGTCTCGACCTTTGCCACTTTAGACAGAGACCTGAATGTGCTCCACTTCACAGTGGTCCTGGTGTTTCTGTTCCTACTTCAAAGGCGGTTCCTCCTTAAAGCAGAGGGTAGTAACCCAAACTGATGAATCCCCTCCATTACTGTTTCCCTACTCCCATCAGTCATTTGCTGAGTGCAGACATTAAGTGGATAGAAAAGGGTTATTCAGGAATTTCATTCCTCTACAAGGCCTCTTGAGATTTAAATTACAGAAACACGGTTTCTTCCATGAGATCATGAGTAATGAGTTTATTACTGATAATCCTTCTTTAAAGTTTCATAAACCCGAATGGCAGTCTGCTTTTGTCATATAGGAGCACTATATGTGTTGGCATGGATTAATGGCAGTTTGTTTCATTTATTTCAACTCTGTTTTAACTGGAAAAGATAGTACATTTATAATATGAGCTGGGCTTTTATGATTGAATTTTGATCGCTTCAATATGGGAAAACCTTAAAAATGAAGTGACATGCCTGCTATTGATTTTTTTCTTTTTTTATATGTGATATTGAAGAATGGGGATAGAAATACTATTGGATATAAGTATTTGCTAAATTGCCTACTCTGTATTTTTAGGGATGGGTGAGAGTAACTGTTCATGGAACAGAAAAGCACTACTGCACCGAGACACCATGCTGGCAGCTGCAGCAGTCTACAGAGGTAAGGGAGCTGGCCACTCACCCACCTGTTCCTCACTGCAGAATTAGTGCCATATGTGTTTTCCTGAAAACCGTCACTTTCCCTATCTTGCCTAACCCTAAACTGCCTAACCCCTCACACTATATAGACCTTGTCTCTTAAAATACAGGTCCTGTAGTTCCATATCCTTTTCCCAAATAGCCCTTATTATCTCTTTACTGTCATGTGCAGCATTCTCTGAATTTTTTTCTACTTGGAGTTTTTCAGATAACCATTATCTGTCTTTACAGAAATGTACAAAAATGAGGATGGTTCACTACCTGCCACGTATCAAATCTATCACATGATTGGATGGAAATATCATGATTCACAGGTAACATTAAGACAACTCACTCTTCTTAGTGAGCTCACATTTTTCTTCTTTCTTTCCTTTTGTTTATTAACGTAGAGTAAGGGATTATTTATATGAAATAGCATTGAAGTGTTGGGAATTTGTGTGTATGTATTTCTAAAATTTTTAATCTGTTTTATTTTCAGTCAAGACCAGCAGAAAGAGGCTCTGCAACCGTGTCGTTTAGAGAACTCGGGGACATAAACAGACTTGTGTCACAAGAGAAAAAATCAAAATAAAAATTTTATTTACTTCTCATGCAGTCTGCATTTTCATAAGAAAATGGTAACTTCCACATCTGAAATTATTGCATTTTGAAAACAGAAGCAACACATAGCTACTTACTAACAAACTTTATTAATTAACCTAATTCTACATTCATATTTAGAAGCCATCTTGTTGCAGGGCTGCCACAGGCTCTGAGGATCACTAGTGGCATAATCAGTTAAACAGCAGTTACAAGTTGAGCTGCTAACCTCAGTGTCAGCTGTTCAAACTGCTAGTTGCTCCTTGGGAGAAAGTGGCCTTTCTAATCCCATACAGATTTATAGTCTGGGAAACTCACAGACAATTCTTTTCTGTCCTCTGAAGTTCATTCTGGGAAGGCAAGAAGAGGCACATTTCTGGGATCGGGCTGACCTCCACAGACTCTCTATTGGTTCTCTACTCATGCTTGTATGTTGCATTCAAATCTTGGTGCACCAAGTTGAAATCTAGCCCACCTCCTTCTCCCGTGGAGATATAAACACTACCTCTGCCTTGAGTGGGTTAGTGCCCTATTACCCCACTACTCATGTTTTTTTTGCCCCTCCTTTTTAGTTGGCTGGCAGATGTATCCCTGGATTGGGTCTGATCCCTGCCTTAGTACCTAGACCTCATCCCAGGAATGTATGTATATAGTAGCTCTTACCTTATGCCCCATTTTTTTTTTTTTTTGCATCACTGCCATCTGGTGGGAGTGGGAGGCCCAGCCTTGCTCCTGGAGAGCTGCTGCTGGATTTGAACCGTCAAGCCAGTGGGCCGCAGTCCCGTACTCAACCACTATGCACCAGGGCTCAGCACCATGCCCCATTTTTTTTAAAAGCTTAGCTCAATGGATTTATGTTGTACTTTTCCTTTTGTGCGTGGCTTGCTTTGCTTAGCATAATTTCCTCCAGTTCTTCCCATGTGGCGATGTGATTCATGTGTTCACTTCTTTTTTGGGGGTGTTGGTTCTCCACTGTATGTATATACAGGTTTTTAATTCATTCACCCATTGATAGAAATTTGGGTTATTTCCAACTTATTTCCAACTCATGATTGTGAACTAACCTGCCATGGACATTAGAGCACAGATGTCTGTGGCCATGGTTTATTTATTGCCTCTTCTGGGTATGTGCCTTTAGAGGGATTGCTAGATCATATGGTAGTGGAGTTTTCATCTGTTTTAGATATCACCAAATCAATTTTGATAGTGGATATACATTCTTTTCAATAGCTTGGGTCTCTTAATAAACTGAATCTCAACAAACCAAGTCTCTACTGTATGGGCCAGGGTTGAATCAGGCAGCCAACTAGACTGGGCAGCCCCCTGGACCAGGCACCACTTTACACCCTTTTGCACCAACCTCACAAGAAGGAAATGAACAACTTGCTCAACTTTGTAGCCCCTGCCTCTGGCATCTCACAGGACTTAACTCCCCTGGTAGGACACAGCCTCTACCAGGGCAAGGCACGGAGCTCCCCCTCTAACGTTCGGGAAACAAGTTTGAAAAAAAGATATGATTTGCTCATAGGTCATCTCCCAACCCGAAACTTGCAAACAGCACAAGAAACCTCCCCTTTCTTTCATCAGCCGACATGCCTGTAGCTCAAACCCTATATATATCCCATCACCCTAATACCTGGCCTAACTTGCAGGCCTCAGACCGTCCAAGAGCTCAAGATGCTTCTCTCTGTCTCTCTCTCTCTCTCTGTCTCTCTGTCTCACTCTGCTGTCCCTTCCCTTCCCAAAAACCCTTCCCTACCTCCAATAAAGCATATCCTTGCTTTTCATCCCTAACTAAGCTCTGTCTCCTTGTGGCTCCATCTCAACCTCTTAAGTACTATGTTCTATTTCCAGTGTTTGACATAATTTTTTCATCCCCTCTATCAATTTCAGTCTCAATGTGTCCTTGTGGTTGCGGTTATCCAGAGATCTGAATGTCCTATTTACTTATTTATTCTAAAAGCAAATCATTTCCTGAACATTTCAGGAATATGTTTGTATATGTAAATGAGTAACTCTAGGGGGAAACATTGCTCCTGGGACATTGACTCTTCTTGCGTTTAATTCTTGTTACTTTCTGTAGGAGGACAGTGGTTACTGTGATGGGGGGGGGGCGGGGGGAGGGTGTCAGCAAATCAGTTGGTTCTTTACCTGTGTTTCATTTAGAATAAAAAGAAAGTTGTTTTTCAAGGTTGTGACTCTTGGGCTACTTAAGCTTCTTAATTATTTAATACACATTTTTTCCTTTGCCATGTAAAGAACAAGACACGTTATTGTTGTAGAGCCTTGGTGTTGGGAGTATGTCTTTTTTATTAAATTCCTTGTTAACTTTTTTAAAATTTACATTGACACTTGTGAGAACTAGAATCCAGCATACTGCCTTGTTTTTCCAGGTTTATTTGTGAATTTTTCTTCTATGTCAGGTTTCCACCTTACACAAATTTTGCCTTTCAGGGTTTACTATAATACAAATGAAAAGAAAGTTAACAAGTATTGAAAAAGAAAATTGAAATATATGGATGTTTTCCACTAACTTTGAAACCTCGTTGTATTTTACTATGTTTTCAGTGAATGTTTTACACTGAGATTCCTGATCAACAATTTTAGTACAGATTGTTCAGTGTTACTGGTTAAATTGCCTCGTCTTTTTTATTCCCCTTTCAAACAAGAATCTGAGTTCTAATAATTCCTTTTTCATCTGCATGACCTGCCTGAGATCACCAGGATTTTAAACCTTTGCTTAAACATACGCGCGCGCACACACACACACACACACACACACACACATTGCAATGTCAGTTCCAACACATATGTAAAGAGCAATCATACAAGACACAGTAGAATGGATATCCTTAAGTTTCCTTAGGTAACAACAACAAAAGATTTTAAACCATGTGGGAACAAAAATCATGTAAAAGTATCTATAGAGTTATGAAAGGCTGTGTTCACTTTGTAATTTCTTTTGAAATTTCAGGCCTGAAACAATATGAGTTCACTGTCCTTTTTTTATCTAGTTGGGCAGGGAGAGACAGGATTGTCACAATGCTGCAGTGAACCTGGGTTTCAGGGACCCAGAGACAAGAACACAACATAAAATCTGGAGTGCCGCAGTGCCCATTACCTGAAAGGGGATTGTGGTAGCTATATAATCATTTGTCAATTTTGTGGATTAAGAGTGTAGGGGTGGGATCTAGTCTGGCAATCGAATCTTAGCCAATGAGGTTTCTGTGAGGACATGGCCTTCTGAGAATTCTGGGGAATCTGGTACTTCCTTCTTGAAGGCAGGAAACAGTGAACTCCCTTGGAGAATTCACTAACAAGACTGACTTCTCTGGGAAACATTGCAGCTGACAAAACACATGGAACCACCCTAGTGCCCTGAACAGAACAAGCTACATGGATGCAACAGACCTCTGAAGCCGGAGAAGTCACAGAGAGCCAGTGAGATGCTTACGTCGTCACTGGATCCAATGACTTTCTACCCACTGGCTTGTGATTGCCCTGCCTTTGGCTTTACTGCATGTGTTTCATTATATATTCGTATCGGGCATCTGGGCTAATATAAGACTTATGCCCTCGGACTGGACTGGGTTAGGATGTTTTCTTAATGTACAATTAGTTGCCTTTTATATTAAAGCTCTCTCAGATACATGCGCATGTTTATGAATTTATTTCTCTGGATTACCCAGACCAACACAGGGAGGGGTGTTAGAAAACCAGCCAGTAGCAGCAGACGTACTGGAAAGCTAGCCGGTGAAGATCCACCACTAACAGGTTAGAAACCTAACTTTTCCTCCTCCTCAGCCCTTGGATCAGCTGGGGGGGAGTCAGGTGGGGGTGGGGGGCTTTGGTTCTTATACATCAAAGCACCTCACCTCTATAAACTCACTCCACACGCCTTTTCTCTGACTGGTCTGCGTGCTGTTTTCCTTCCCATTTCTTTCTTACAAACAGGAGAGGTTCGGAACTTTTAGCCATGTCCCAGTAACAAATCCGTGACAGTTGGTATTCAGTCATATTTTGAATTGAATCAAATTACATGAAAAGCATACCCTTTAAAAGATTTGTTACAGTTAATAACCAAAGTTTTATCCGAGAAATATAAATTGCTATCCCTGCTGTCTGTAGCTGGGAATGTCATTGATGTTAGAAATGACATTAGTCCGGGTTGCACTTTGGTTTTTTTCTGATTTTAGCATTAGTTTTGCTCTTAACATACCTACACAGTTGAATTTGGGGGAAAATAATTTTTGCTTCTCAGAATTTGCAGAGTTGGCATCGTTGGATGCCATCAAGTGGGTTCCTACACAACAGAAAGAACCCCTTCCCTGTCTCACGTCATCTCACAGCTGAGCCTGTTGTAACCACTGTGTCAGTCCAGCTTGATGGTCCCTTTGCTCCTTTGCTGCCCCTCTACTTAAACAAGCATGATGCCTTCCAGAGACTAGTCTCTTCTGACAATATGTGCAATGTACGTGAGGTGAAGTTTCACACTCCTTGTCTCTAAGGAGCCTTTTGGCAGTAATTGTACCAAGTCAGATTTGTTTTTCCTGGTAGCACCCATAGTACTTTGAGTATTCTTCACTCGCACCACAATTCAAATGCATGAGTAGTTCTTTTGTCTTGCTAAGTCAGTGCTCAACTTTGACCTGCATTTCAGTCCAAGGAAAATGCCCTGATTTGGGTCAGATGCACCTTAGTCCTCAAAATAACATCCTTACTTTTCGGGACTTTAAAGAGGTCTCATGCAGCAGTTACAGAATGTAGTGCATCTTTTGATCTCTCGCCTGCTGCTTCTAGGAACATGGATTGTAGGTCCAGCAAGACAAAAATCCTTGACTCCCTTCAGTATTTTATCCATTTATCATGATACTGGTTTTTGGTCTAGTTGTGGAAATTTTGGTCTTGACACCAAGTTGTAATCCATACTGAAGCCTGTAATCCTTGCCCCTCAGTAGCAAGTGCTTCAAGTCCTCCTAACAGCGAGCTATGCGTGTCACCTGCAGATTGTAGGCTGTTGATATGCTTTCCTCCAATCTTGATGCTGCAATCTTCATATCATTCCGTTTCTCTGGTGATTCCCTAAGCTTTCAGATTGGATAAGAATGGTGAGAGGGTACAAACTGGTTGTCTACCTTGCCTGATTTTAAACCACGTACTAGTCCCTTGTTCTGTTCACACAGCTGCCTCTTGATCCATGTATGAGTTCCTCAAGAGTATAATGAAGTATTCTGGAATTCCCATTCTTCTCAAAGTTAGCCATAGAATGTTATGATCCACACAGTCAAATGCTTTGGTATAGTCAATAAAACAAGTAAATTTTTTCCTGGTATTGCCTGCTTTCCCTCAAGCTCTATCTGATAGCATCAACACTATCCCTTCTTCCACATTGTCTTCTGAAGCCCATCTGAACCAGCAGCTCCCTGTCAATGTGCTGCTGCAACTGTTCGAGGATGATCTTCAGGAAAATTGTACTTGCATGTGATACTTCAATGATACTGTTCTCTATCTGTGCTTTCTGTTGGGTCACCTTTCTTTGGGATGGGTAAAACGTGACTCTTCTAGTCCGCTGACCAAGTAGCTGGCTTCCATATGTAAACAGCGCCCACCACCACTGGAGGAGTTAAAGTTTTGTGAGTTTCCATAGGATGTGGCAGAGATTCGCAGAACTCAGAAACATGAAGGACTATATTCAAGGGTATTAACTCCATGCCATCGTGTGTTTCCAATTCACAGTGACTCTGAAAGACAGCCTAGAACTGCTCCTGTGAGTTTCTAAGATTAACTCTTTGTGGGAATAGAAATTTTCATTTTTCTCCCCCAGAGTGGCTGGTGGTACGAACGTCTCCCTCAGGGTTAACGCTACACCTCATAACCTAGTCACCATCAGGGGAGGGATGGGGAGAAACAGCATCAGGGAAGAGGTGGACATTTGGACATTAATCTCCAACTCCTTGGGGAAAAGAGTGGTACTTTTTCTAAGAGATTTTTATTACAAAGGATATGATGTAACTGATAATCCTTTGGTGTATGTGGAGTCAGATGCATGAGCTTTATTGGTTCCTTTTACAAATCTCATTGCCCTCATACTTTGAGTGAGTCTGATGGGAGTTTTCATGTGAGGTCTCTGACACCTGTTGGGTGCTGGGTGACTTGCTAGGCTTCCTGCTTCCTAGTAGGATCCTCAGAAGCCCTGGTGCATAATGGTTACAGGGAGGGTTGCTAACTGCAAGGTCAATACTTCAAAACCACCAGCTGCTCTGCAGAAGCTTCTCTGCCCGGCAAAGATTTGCAGTTTTGAAAACCCACAGGTTCAGTAGAACTCTGAGCCTGGAGTCTGGGGGAAGAGAATTCAAGTGATAATGAATCATGCTTTTAAAATCTGAAGTCTTAGCCTCTGTACCTGTAGATGAGATTCTACTTGGAAACGTGGACTTTCTTTTGTTAACTTTAATGAAGCTATACTCTAGATTCAGAGTTCTAAATCTAATCATATTTGCATTACAAATAGAATCAAATATACACAGTATGAAGACAGAGGCCAAGGAATACCAGGGATTGACCAAAACCTCAGACTTCTAACAGAAAAGCCCTCCTAGGTCTTTCATGCTCTGAATTCAGAGTTCTAGACTTCTGGACTTTGAAAAGATAATTTTCCTCTCCTTAAAGCCACCTACTTGTATTTTTTACCAGGACAGATCTAGGTAACCACAACATCGACGGTGTTGCCTAGGGAAATTCCAAGATGGCACTGTGTAGGAAAATGTGATTGTGAAACTAAGCTTTGTAGAAAGGATTTCTAATGGGATTTGTTGAGAGAAAAGCTAATTGTATACATGAAGTATATGATGTAATTGTAAAAAGTCATACTTTATATGTAAATTATATATATATAAAGCTTTATATAGAAAGTTTATATATATATAGCTTATCTATGAAACAGATCTTGCGTGTTCTCTTAGTGCCATTTTCAACCACTAGGTGGGAAACAAAACAAAACTAATGGTCATTGAGTCATTTCCTACTTAGCAATCCTCTATAGGACAGGTTAGAACTGGGTTTCTGAGAGTACAACTCTTTTTTTTGGGGGGGAGGGTGGGCATCACTGCCTCCGGTGGTCGTGGGCGCTACGCAGTGCTGCTCCTAAGAGCAGCTGCTGGGTTTGAACCACCAAGCCCACGGACCGCAGTCCCACACTTAACCACTTAGGCTACCGGGGCTCAGCCCGAGAGTATAACCCTTGATGGCAGTAGAAAAGTCTCACCTTTCCTCACAAGATCAGCTGATGGTTTTGAACAACCGACCACGCAGTTAGAAGCCCTTGCAACTACACCACCAGAGCTCCTAGGTTGGAACCTAGGTTGGAGCCATTACCCCAAACTCACTGCTACAGAATCAATTGCAACTCAGCCCCAAAAGGCCAGATTCGAACTGCTTCTGTATACTTCTAAGGCTGCGAATCTTTAGGGGAGCCGAAAGCATCATCTTTCTCCTGTGGAGAACTGGCAGGTTTGAAACCTAGCCTTGCAGTTAACAACCCAACTTAGAACTCGCTGGACTCACTGGAGCCCTGGTGGTAGAGTGGTGAAAACACTTGTGATTAGCCAAAAGGTTGAGTGTGAGATAATATAGAGACTAGCTATATTACATACATTTCAAATGAGTTCCAGAGAATACATTATGCAGGAGAAAACTTATATACTAAAGGGGTAGTCAGAGTTAGCGTGTGGGGATTCCTGCAATATAGGCACTCCAGGGTCTGGTACCATATCAGGGACAGGTTTAATTACATTCCCTGTATGTAGCCTGCAACATGTGACAGGGTTACACAGAGATAGTTCACAATTTGAAGACTGGACAAAGAAGCATTAACACATCCAAGTTATTCATACACAGGAGGGGAGGATGAGACTGGGAACATAAAATAACTGCTAAGTTTGCAGACTGCTGCCTTCTGCAGCTTTAGTCAAGAAACGAGACAAATGTCTGTCTCAGGGAACGAGACAGACCAACCATTGCTTCATCAGCTCCCATGGCCGAGCCATCAGTATTCTCCCACAGGTCATGAACCGTGGAAGATGGTGGTCCTGTCTCATTGCCTAAGGAGCAAGCAATATTTCCCCCACACCCCCTTTTATAGATGTTCTAAACAAAGTCAAATTGATATAGATTATAATCACTTGATTGTACAATGCAATAGTCAAAAACACTCAAACACAATTCAATAAAGATGCAAGTAATAAATTTTAATCAAAAAATGCAAAACTTTGAACAAGAAATAATTTTAATCTCAGATGGCCATCCTGACTATTATATATTTTGAAGATTTTGGATCAGCTTATGCTTGAGTATATTCAGTATTTTGTAGATGGGTTTTGGGTTTTCACTGGACTCCACAGGTTTCACAACTGGATATTTACAATTTTAACTTCAATACCTTTTTTTTTTAGACATAATCGAATTACACATGCTGGAGTACTTCTCCCATGTAAACTGAGTTGATTTCTTGCTAGATGGGTCTTTGTTTGAATGAAAGTCATTAAGATCCCAAACACTATTCTAATTGATAGCCGAGCACCATCATCTTCACCATATTTGTTTATGTACCCTTAACTTTAATGATCATTTCAAGGTGGCAAGTATCAAGTAAGGCCATATCAGAACAACTGCTCTTGCATTGAGGCTAGAGTTAAATAGGAACCCAGAGTCCACCTGCTTATATATAGAACATGCATGTTCAAAATGAAAATACTATCTTTATAAAAGTTTACACTCAAAGTGCAATTAAGATATGCACTATCTCCAATCCAGACAAGTGACATTAAATGCAACTCGTTTACCATAGTGTATTCAACAGCAAATCAAAATCAGATTTGTTCCATCCTAATATAGTCTTTGCTAAACAAACTTAAATTGATATGAGTCATTTGTTTGGCCTCCACATGACAATCTCTTCTGGAAGGCCTGAAAATAAACAATATAATTATTAATGTAATTGCAGATAGACCTATGCTTTACACTAGGCTCTGGTACCAGCCATGAAGGCCAAGACCAGGTAATTCTGCAATCTGTGAAATTAAATTATCAGCATGATAATTCTTAAAAGTTTCATTAAAAGATTTAAAGATGTATTTTTGCAGTGACTCAATATCCAGTGTTATATTCTTTACATTTTTCAAATAATATCTAAACAAGTTCCAATCATATTTCAGTGACACTGTTTTTGTAACTCAGTAAGTTCATTTCCCAGCCATTTTATGGCTTGTAGCTCAGCAACTTTTCCATTTCACTATCTACTCTAGCTTGAGTAGTCCACATGACACAAGAATCCTTTTGTCACATTTGCACAAAATGTTCTTTTGTTGGATTCTTGAAGTGTAGCAATTAACATCCCAATAAACCTTTTATATCTTTTTAGCAGTTCCTGCAATCCTTAGTTACCCCATTGTAATGGGACCTTCTCACCAATGATCATGACTGACATCTGTTCTCACAGCCACATTTCCACACAGGACTTCAATATGATAAGACTTTCATTGTTTAAATTTGCTACACAGAAGCATTAATATAAGTATACAATTTGCAGTTGTTGCAAGTTACTGTTCTCATTGACAAGTTAATGCTTAAATATCAAACGGGAATCAAATTAGGCAGTTGTATACATGAGGTGATGTAAGAAGTTTCATTACCTGTAAAGTTACATCTGGAAGATGAGCAACTTGTGCCTCTAAATTCTCCAATATAAAAAAACCATAGGCTTGTAGTTAAAGGTAATTTTCACAAGTCCAACTTCTCAGGTCCAATAGATGGGGACAAAGATCAGATCTAGAGGGGCTAACCCACTCATGCCATGCCATCAATTTCTCGTGAGCCCCAAAAAATGATCCTGTATTATTCTAAATAGTATTATGTACATAGTCATAGAAAATTGCATTCACATCCTAAGAACAGTCTGCTAGAAATTTCCATGAGAACCCCTCTCAACATTAATGCCAGGATTATTAATAGTAATTTTCCCATGTGATCCTTGACAGCAAAGTCAGCGCAACTCTATACAATTTTACAGTAAGTGAAAATTTCACAAAAGTTCCCTACTCCCTTGCCAAGTTGTGTAGTGTTATTTTAATATTCATCCAAAGTCATTCCTGCTAGGGAGAAAAATCTACAATAAGTCTAATTAACAAATAACCAAGACATCCACACTTCCATTTTAGCTTTAAGACAACATTTGCAGTTCCCACATAAAATAGGTAATAGTTATAACCCAAAGTAAAGTTCAGAGCATATCCCTTCTCATTGGGGATGTGACTTTTCCTGTCTTCCCATGGTCCTGGAGTCCATTGAGTGTCATTGGTGAAGACCATGGGTCCTGGCAAATACCATCCAGCAGTTCGTAGTAATGGTGATGAGGGTTGTATCCAGGGAGAAGGATCTGCACTTTCTTCAGATGAAATAGCAAGTACTGCAAACATGGCCAATAGCATACCTTCAAGGGTCTTATGAGAAGTCATTAGGTCTCTGACTGAGCCTGACCTTGCAGGAGCCTCTGGAGACAAACCATTCAGTGCAGAAACAATATCCTTGTTGTCTGACACACCAAAAAGAAATTTGTACATTCTTTCCATCATCTGTTGAAACAGAAGCATAACTCTTGCCTTGAATGAGCAAAGGTCTTGAAATTGACTTGTCATCATCATTGTTCCACCACTTCTTAACATGTCAACATGGAAATGCATGAAGAGAGGAAGAAAAATGCCTTTCAGCATAGTGCTATATGAGTCTTTTGGCAAAGAAAAATCTTAAAGAAAATAAAATTGATAATAAATCCCTTGGGCCAGACCGCCTTCTCCCCTCTTTTATTTTTTTGTAGTTGTGTATTTAGCAAGCCATGAACTGGGTTGATAAAGGCTTGTATTTGTGGCTTTTAAAGGATTCCCGTAATAGAATGTCTTCTCCAGCTTTCACAAAATTAGGTACATGGATGACATCTGTAGAATATAATCCAGCCTGTGACAGAACTTGCTGTACCACAATCCAAAATGTCATCCATAAAAATTTACATAATTTACCTGAAAAATAATAGCACTTTAATTGTCCAGCATATTGGGTTTTTTTTGTGTGTGTGTGTGTGTGTGTGTGTGTGTGTGTGTATGTGTGGCATCACTGCCCTGGTGGGAGTATGAAGCCCTGCCTTTTTCCTGGAGAGCTGCTGCTGGATTCGAACAGTCAACCCTGTAGGCTGCAGTCCCACACACAACCTCTAGGCCACTAGGGCTCAGCTGTCCAGTATATTGTGAAAAAGCAATCGGTCAATTAAAAGTTTGTGCCAACAAAGTGTTAATTTGGGATGGTGTAAGAGAAGAAAGCATTTTAATAAGTTAATGAGTAATTAAACATGTACAATGAGTTCTGCCTTGTGTAATTAACTCTGCTATCTGATCAAGAAACAGAGAATAATGTTCGGCAAGCCACTGCGCTTTGAAATAATTCATTTCACAGCAGTCGATAACTCTCTTTGGGAAAAAGTGAGTGCACTGATTACGTGACATGGTTTAAGCACAGAACACAGCCTGCTTCTTTGGAAATATCTAAAGTTAAAATGTCATATTTGTTCTTAAATAAAACTAGACTGAGATGATACTCAGAAGTTTTTACTACGTGGTTTTTCCAAATAGTGTACCAATGTTTCCCATGGTACATTTCTCAGGGGCCTAAGGATGAATTTTCTGGAACCCTGAAGACTAGGTCCAAAGTGAAACCAGAGAAGACTGGAAATCCACTGGGCTAAGTATCTGAAATGCGGAATATATTTTCATTGTTACAAATTGAACATAATTAAAATATAGTGATTAATCATAAAAATGTAATTTTATATTGGGAAATATTATTTCTAATTACAAATAAATGAATTTTTTTCTTGAAGCATGGTGTAAATAATAATGTTGATGATGATAAAATAAAGCCAGGCAAAGGTCAACTTTGGAACATTCCATTTGAAACTGGAAAATGCAGTCAAGTCAGTTTCCAGAATCTCAGGACCAAATCTCATGTCTGTGTTCAGGACAGGACAGCCACTGCTAGTTTAATCTGAGAAGAATAAGCCAAGGGCAGTTACTGGATGCCAATGTTAAGAGAATGTGCTTATATTGCCAAATGGAAGAATGGGGAAAGAATTCCAAAGGAGAACTTGGTAATTTGAGTCTGGTGGGCCGGGTTTTAGTCTTGATCCTGCCTATTCCCCCAAAATCCATCTCTCTGACCTGTGAATTGTTATCTTATAAATTAAGGTTTTATCAGCAAAGATCCTCAAAGGAGACGACAGACTTGCTTTCCAAATTCCCAAATCTCTAAAGTCACTGCATCGAGTTGATTCTGACTCATAGCAGCGCTATAGGGCAAGGAAGAAATGCCTCTGTGTGTTTCCTAGTCTGTAACTCTATAGGAATAGAAAGTTTGTTCTTTTCCCAGCAGAGTTGGTGGTTTCCACCTGCTAAACTTAGAAGCCCAGCAGGTAGACTACCCTGCCAGTAAGGCGTCTTCACACCCATATTAAACTTCCAAGCTCCATAAAAGGCTTTGCCAATCAAAATATTTCCATCTTTCTTTCTTCATTGGGAGCCATGGCAGTGGAGATTCACTGCTGTGAAGCAGCAGCCATGCACATTCCTCAGGCATGCTGGTCTGTAAATGACTGCAAACCTGACCTCATGCTCTGAGTCACAAAACACATGCCAGGATTACCCTTTTCATCTTGACAATTTCTTGGGCACCATGTTAACATGGGGGTGCGTGGGGGATGGGGGGTGGCAAATACATTCCTTCACAGTCAACATTGATTTGACCTGGGGTTCAGGATTTGAGGCAATAAGCACAATGTGATTTGTTTTGGGTCCCCTAATATTACAAGTAGGTCAAAATTCATTATTACTCTCTTTCCAGACCGCAAGGAGGCATCAGAACCCTTACGTTTGATCACCTTTTCATATTTCCCTTGGAGGACACCATTTTTCATGATTAACAAGCATTCAGTATTGCTTCACAAAACCAAAAGTCACTGCCACCAAGTCAATTCAGACTCAATAAGATAGATCAGAAGTGCCCCTGCGGGGCTCTGAGGCTGTAAATCTTTATGGGTACAGAATGTCTAATCTTTCTCCCATGAAGTGACTAAGAGTTTTGAACTGCTGGTGTTGCTTAGTGTCCAAATGGTGTAAAACGATACCATTTATGGCCCAGGGATCAAAGTTCTGACCCCTAGCCGCACAAGGACAGAAAGCGTTGAGGCATCAAGTGGCAGTATGCTGGAGGACTGAGTGAAAGAATAAAGATATTAAAACACTTTACAATCTCTAACCCAGTCAGACTGTCTGCACAATGTCTTTAGAAGCCACCTGAATAGGCATTCTAAACAAAGACAGCTTCATTTAACTCATAAAAAAATTATCCTTGGGCTGAGCCCCGGTGGCATAGTGGTTGTGCGCAGGACTGCGGCCCACTGGGTTGGAGGTTCAAATCCAGCAGCAAGGCTGGGCCTCCTACTCCCACCACCAGAGGGCAGTGATGCCCCCAAAACAAAAACAAAACAAAAAAAGTTATCCTTGTCTGATAAAACCTTTGAATTAAAGCTATTGCCAGGCAGTTTTCGAACCCTTTGATGTGTACTATCATCTTTCATTCAATCTTCACAACTATCTACAAGGAGTACTAATAATATTGCGCCAATTTTCAAATGAAGACACAAGCTTAGCTCTAGCTTCAAAGTCAAGGAAATGTCAGAACCAATAGTAGCTACCTTAATAGTACAAGGGGACTTCCAAAAGTTCATGGAAACAGAATTAACAAATGACATCTTGCCCTTGGTGACACAGGCATTGTGCTATGTTACCTAGACTTCACACTTTGGTTTTTTGAGGTGCACAGCATTCTTCATAGTCCATAACAAAATGATATGATTTGAAAACCGCTCTAAGTTAATCAGGAAGTTATGGCAATCAATAGTTTTTATTATTCACAAATTCAATATTTTCATATTAATCTACTCTAAATTTTATTTCTAGTGCCTAAAACAATACAATGTTATCATAATCATTCCCAGAGTGGTAAAAGTTTTGAGTTGCTCATTTACAAGGCTGCCCTAATGTAGTTTAGGAAAACTTTGCTGAACAGAACTTCTGTAAATAAGAATTTAGTCAGAATAGCACACATATTAATATGTTAGACATTATTCTAGACAGAATGACTTTTGGGATCCTTTTAAGAGTAAATTATTGACTGTGTTGAGGTGCTAGCTCACTGTTTGTTCTATATGAATTCCCCTCTTGTTCAGACAAGAAGATTATTAAGCAAATCAGCATGAAGTCAGTGCTCCTTTTTTAAAAAAGAATAAATTACAAGATCCCAGAAAGCTGTTTTGTCTCTATGGCAAAACCAAATCTCAAATATAACAAATTTGTACCAGTATTCTCTCAGGTGAATATTAAATGTTTTTTTTTCTTTTAGAGGCACTTAGAAATTATGTTCTACATGATATACATGATAAAATATGAATCAGGACAACTTGGTTTTTTTCCTTCCCCCAACTCCAGGACAACTTGTTTTTTACAAGTGCATGTTATAAAAAATGTTTTCATATCATGATATCCAAATGCTGGCTGAAATGAAGTGAATAAGACAAAAGAATTAGAAATTAAAACCCATAACCTAAAAATCACTATATTCTTACTACACATGGTATCTTAGTTATCTGGCTCGACTTAATCCTGCATTTGATACTCTGTCTCTCTGACATAATGGGCTCTAATCCTACTTTAGAGGTTGGAATGTGCAACATGGAGGTTAATTATATACCACTAAAATTCATGGCCTTGCTAAGTTGACACCTATTTGGGAGGGGTAGCATATTTCATTCTAGCACTAATGGAAAGCTTTAAAAACTAATTTTCTGCCATAAAATTTAGTTTCTTGGGCTGAGCCCCTGTGGCATAGTGGTTGTGCGCGGGACTGCGGCCCACTGGGATGGAGGTTCAATTCCAGCAGTGGGGCTGGGCCTCCTACTCCCACCACCAGAGAGCAGTGATGCCCAAACCAAAAAAAAAAAAAAATTAGTTTCTTATCTAAGAGGTTACATGGGGATTACAAATCTTTTACACTGTAAACATCAGAGCAATTTTATTTTGCATAGAGTTCTGTGGAGAGGAATTGGCTTTCTGAGGTCCCTACCTGTTTAATGGAGACAAGAATAAAGCAGGTTTTCATGTCTAGTACAGAGAACTATGGCAGGTTCGTATACAATCATCACAGAGTCCACCTGCTGCATGAAGAGCATCTTGAAAGGAGGGTACACTATTGGGATTCTTAGGGGGAGTTCCTCCATACAAATCTTTGATATCCAGAGGCACTTCTTGCTACTAACATGACTCACGATGGAGTCTTTCTTGCTCTTTGTGTATGGAAGTCTACCAGATCAGCTCCTGCTGATCTTTCAGTTCTGCAGCTCTACTGCTGCTACTTCATTGCTATAACTTCTTATAATACGTCTTCAATGTCACAGCACTGTTTCCTGAGTTGAGAAAGTTCACTGTAGGACTCTTGGGTCCAACTGACATGCTCTGCTCCTGGTTCATTGCCTGTTCTTTGAACTAACAGCAAAGAGGGACTTGGATCCTCAGTTTGGAGGAAGAAGCTGCTGAAAACTTTATGTATAGCTTCAAGGCAGTTTCAAATATTGGAAAGCCTTAATAAAGGAAGCAGAAGATTGTCTGAGATACTACTGCAGGAGGTCCCTCAGATCTGAGCCCATCCAAAATATGACTGAAGAGGAGCTGATTTCTTGGAGGGCAGTCGACCATGTTGACATGAGTCCAGGTAAAGCCTGTGGGAGTGAAGCTTTCGGGCTCTTCATTTGCTGATGGAGTATGCCTCAAGGTAAAGAGAAACAGCTGCAAAAATCTCCTAATGATTGGAACTTGAGTGTGGGAAAGTTTGAGGTGATCAAACATGAAATGCAACACATGAAGATAGATATATCTATTCTGCAATGGACTGTTATTGGTCATTTTGAATCAGAAAAAAACTTGTGACTTACTATGCTTGAACTAACACAAACTAGAGGGATAGTGTGGCATCAATTGTCAAAAATTGCTAAATCTATCCTGAAGTATAATGCTAACTATGATCAGAAAATATATATCTGTCTTCAAGGACCTCCAAGCAATACAACTATTATTCACTTTTATGTACCAATTCCAAAAGCTAATGATGGTGAAATTGAAGAAACCTACCAATGACTTCAATGGAAAATTGATCAAACCTGAAGTCAAGGTGCATTGATAGTCACTGGTGTCTGGAATGCCAAAGTTGGAGGGTAAAATGATGTAGCAATTGTTGGAAAATAAAGACTTGGTGATAGAAATGAAACTGGAGATCACATGATGGAATTTTGCAAAACCAACGACTTGTTCTTAGTAAATACTTTTTTTCAGCAACACAAAAGAAGACTATGATACGCATGGACTTCCCTGGTTGGAATACACTGAAATCAAATTGACTTTTTCTGTGGGAAGACATGCTGGAGAAGCTTGATATCAGCAGCTAAACTAGATCAGGGGCTGACTGTGGGACAGACCATCAATGGCTCATATGTAAGTTCAGTTTAAAGCTGAAGAAAATTAAAAGAAATACACAAGAGACCAACTATGACCTTGATTCAGACCAAAATATGATTTCATTCTATTCCACCTGAATTTTGAGAACATCTCAAGAACCAATTTGAGTACTAATAGCAGAAAACCTGAGGAGCTCTGGTAGGATATCAAGATGACCACTAATGAAGAAAGCAAAACATTACAGAGACAAGAAAGAAAAGATCAAAGTGAACATCAGAAGAAACACTAAGGGCTGAGCCCCAGTGGTGTAAGTGGTTGAGTGCGGGACTGCCGTCCACGGGCTTGGTGGTTCAAATCCAGCGGTGGCTCTCAGGAGTAGTGCCCATGGGTAGTGACCATGACCACCAGAGGCAGTGATGCCCCCCCAATTTTTTTTAATTAAAAGAAACACTAAAACTTGCTCTTAAAGCAATGTTAGGTAAAAGATGAAATCAAGTAACATAATAGAAATTTTCAAAGCGCAGCTTGAGAAAAAAAGCCAAATATTATAATGGGGTATGCAAAGAATTAAATTTAGAAAACCCAAACCAAAGGACACTTACACCATATCTGAAATGGAAAAAAAACTCAAGAAAAAAATTCAAGCCTCAGTTGGAAATTGTGAAAGATTTTAGAAGCAAAATATTGAATTGTATGGGAAGCATCAAGAGAAGATGGAAATTAAAGAGAGAGAGAACATGAAAATAATACACAGAGTCACTGTACCAGGTAGAATGAGTTGACAGATCACCATTTCAGGAAGTAGCAGCTTAGCAAGAACCAAGGAAGGAAGCACTTCAAACTGCACTGAATGCATTGGCCAAAAATAAGGCTCTAGGAGTTGACCCATATTTCAGAAACCCGAAGAAGCATGAGAAGTGCTCACTCCCTTAGGCCAGGAGATTTAGAAGACAGTTACTTTCCAATTGATTGGAAGAGATCCAAATTTCTGCCCATACCAAAGGAAGGTGACACAACAGAATGTTCAAACTATGGGATGATATTGTGGACACTGAACACAAGTAAAATTATGCTTAAAGATCATTCAACAATGGTTTCAGCAACACAATGACCAGGAGGTGGCAGAAATTCAGGCTAGATTCAGAAGAGGACATGGAACAAGGGATATCGTTGCTGATGTCAGATGAATTTTGACTGAAAGCAGAGAATACCTGAAAGATGTTTATTTGTGTTTCATTGACTATGCAAAGGGACTAGACTATGTGAACCATATAAACTATGGGTAACCTTGAGAACAATGGGAATTTCAGAACACTTTATTGTGCTTATTCAGAAGATCATGGGTGATAGTCTTCAGTATGGATTATGACTCAATCTAAGGAAGACCGAAAGCCTCACAACGGAACCAGTAGGTAACATAGTGAACAATGGAGAAAAGGATACAGGGTGATCCAGTTATGAGGATTTTGGTCTTACTGACAAGTGAGGAGGATTTGAATCACCTGTTTATTGCTTGAAACTCATGGGTGGGACTCCAGAGTGGCAGAATATCAAGTCTTCTGGGTCTCTGTCTCTTGAACCCAAAGCAGGAAAGTGGAGAAATAATTAAATTTCTTCCATAAGTACATGTTTTGCTTGACTAAAGAAGATAACAGGATATCACTGCTTCCCCCCCCCCCACCATGTTAGTCTGGATAGACTAGAGAAACAAATTCATAAGCTCACATATGGATATAAGGGAAAGGTTTATATACAAGAGGAATGGAACATTGAGAAAGTATCCCAACCCAGTCCAGTCCAAAGTCATAAGTCCAATATTAGCCCATATGTCCAATACCAGTCTATAAAGTCTCACAAAGTCATAGGCCAGTGGGTGCAGAGTCCTGGCTCTGGCAGGAGTCCTCTGATGGCTCCTC
Organism: Nesogale talazaci; assembly: GCA_004026705.1. Classification (NCBI taxonomy): domain Eukaryota; kingdom Metazoa; phylum Chordata; class Mammalia; order Afrosoricida; family Tenrecidae; genus Nesogale; species Nesogale talazaci. The sequence goes on from PVJH01005745.1 coordinate 98,611, forward strand.
ATTTCCAGGGCTCAGGCCCCATCAGCAGTATCCATTGGTGATAGAAAATCTCGGCGTTGGCAAGGATCTCTCTGTGCCTTTTCCGGCTTCAGAGGTCTGGTTCCATCAGGGTAAGGCCGTGGAGCTTCCCCTCCAGTTCTCCCAGTTCCTTGGACATTGCCATCTTGTCTTGTCAGTGGAATGACTTCCAACAACTGAGAAATGGTCTGTCATCTTCATGATGGAAATAGCACAAGACTTCCCAGAATTCTCAAAGAAAGCAATGCCCACAGAGGTCTCATTGGCTATCTCCAGATTGACAGGCTAGACTCCACCCCAAGACTTCCAATTATGAAATTGACATCAAGCACATGACTGCCACACCCTCAATGACCATAAGACACCGGGATTTCTTTAGGCTGGCAGATGAGAAAACAAAGAGATCCAGGGATGGGTCTAACTCGTCTGTTCAGTCCTGCCTTCCAAGATAAGTGGACCAATGCCTGGGCTGCACTTTTCTTCTACCAATATTTATAGTGGAATTTATTTAACACTGGTATGAGTTTTAAAACATCATAGTAAATTAACTATTGCTGCAAATGATTTACTTCTGCTTGCACTGAGAGGTGGCATCTAATACTTGACCAATAAAACATGGCTGTAATAAAGTGCTAAAACTTCTAAGGCTAAGTTGTAGGAAGCCTACAGCTGTCACCTGGGTTTCTGTGGATACTTTCTCCAGGAGTCCTAAGCTTCCAGGCAAGAAATCCATTTACCCTGTGTCTCACATGCTACAAAGATCCCACGTGATAGGCAGGGGATTGCAACCAATAGGCAGTACTTAGCCCAGCGTTCCAGCCATCCCTTCCAAGGTTCCTGGGATGTGAGTGACCCTGTCACGGCTCTCTAGAACAGAAACCAGTGATCTTTGTTGATGCAATGTAGAATAAAAACACTATCCAGCAAACCCCTGCCTCAATTCTTTACCTACAAAATCCTGATATATAGTCGTTATGGTTTCCAATCATGTCATTTTGGAGTGGTTTGTTAAGCAGCAAAGGAAAGCTGGGCTAATAATATGAAGGAAATAATTTAATTTAAAGCTAGATTTGAATTTAAATTCTAGCACAGGACTCCTAATATCACTGACGACAAACGGATACAGAGGCACATAGAGTAGAAGAAATGATGGTGCCCAGCTACCAAATGATTGAATGTCTGGAGTCTCAAAAACTTGAAGATAATCGAGTCATTATTCAGTGCAGAAACAGCAAAACCCACATGGTAGAAGCACACCAGCATGTGTGATCAAGAGGGGCCGAAGGGAGCAGGTATCGACCATCAAAGAACAAGAATCACATCATTATAAATGAGGGGGAGAGCCCGGTGGGGACCTAAGATGCACTGGTGGGTAATTGGTCACCCCTTTATAGGGGAGTCACAGGGAGGAGGCAGACCAGTCAAGGGGCAGCCGGGCAGTGATGGTGTTTACAAGTTTCCTCTAGTTCCTGAAGCCTCCCTCCCCCCACCCCCCGCCAACCATCATGGTCCCAACTCTACCTTACAAATCCAGATGGACTGGAGAAGGTACACTGGTGGAGAGGGAGCTGGAGATATGGGGAAACCGGGATGGATGAGCCCCTTTGGGCCAGTGGTTAGACTGGAGCTGATGGAGGCATAGAGAGGAGGTGGGGTGGAGGGACAGAGTCAACTGCAAGGATATACACATAAGCTCCTATTTGTGGGATGGGCATCAGGGGAGTGGGTTGGGGGAGAGTGTAAGATATGACAGAACAATAATAGTTTATAGAAATATTGAGGGTTGGTGGGGAGGAGAGAGCAGGGGAAGGGGGGGGGTACGGGATGGAAAAGCCAATACTAGGGGCTTAGGGGAAAAGGCAGATGGATGATTGGAGAACGATGATGGCAGCAGACATGTGAAACTGCCTGCCACAGTATATTTATGTATTGTGAAAAGCGATGTATGAGCCCCCAATAAAATGATTTAATAAAAAAATTCTAGCTCAGTTGTTTATCAGGTAGGGGATTTATTTATTTATTTTTTTAATTTTGGCATCACGAGAATTTTACTTAGAGACTTTTGGGAGAAAGAGGAGGAGCCTTGGTGGTATGGTGGTTACATTTTGGGCTTTTAACTGCAAGATAAACAGTTTGAAACCACCAGTCTCTCCGAGGGAGAAAGATGCAGCTTTCAATTCCCACGAACAGTTACAGTCTCAGAAACTCACAGGGTCAAGTCTACCCTGTCCTGTAGAGTAGCTATGAAGGGGCATGGACTCAATGGCAGTGCCTTTGGTTTTGAATTTGAGGAGGAAGAAATCCTTACTAGCCAGCATGCCTGGTCTCTGAGCCCAACCCCCTCAACCTCCACATCCCCGCCCTGCCTCACCTTCTTCTTCTACCCTATTCATACCAATACGTACCGATCTTCTCAGGAGTTCTGGGAAATATAGTGCTAATACAATGTCATGGATTTCACACGTGCTCTGACCAAATTTCCACCGCTGCACACTTGCCCTGTCCCATGGGATCAGCGGTGGAGGTCTCTTCTTCTATAACTGTTTCCTGCTTATATAGAGGATATCATTGTCCTGCCCAAATGAATAGAAATCTCTACAAATCTGTTCTATATTAAGGGGAACAAGCAAGCTCTTTCCGGTGGGGATTCAGCTTTATGAGCTTTACTTAACAAGTTACTTAGCTTCTCCTACCCTCATTTTACCCAGGTGTCAAATATGAGCAGCTATTTCTATCTCCCAAGCTTAGCATGAAGCAGCAGGGAACTGGAATATGTCTCAGAAACCAGTGATCTATGGTGCTCCCTGCTCCTCCTCCCACTCTTGTGGCGACTGCCATTGGCTGCTCCCTGTCCCTGTTACATGCTTTACTCGATGGTAGCAATAGGGTGAGGTAGCAAGCTACAGCACCCCACACTGCTTCCCTCAGCATTTCATTGTCCTCTCTCCTGGACACTCACTGTCAGACCTACTAAAATCCAACATTCAATTTCTTAGCCTAACACATTTCTGAGGAAGAAGGAGTTTTCAAGGGACATTTAGATAAATTGTCCAAGTGAACTTTTCTGGCTTTCTCTGTTCTATGGACTATAAAAACGTTGGCATAATTCCAAGATGCTCACCTATCCAACACGATCACTGAAGACAATGTGTGCATCAGCAAAAGTGGAGAAGAAAGCTGATGGTGCCCGGCTATCAAAAGAGGTAGCGTTTGTGGTCTTAAAGGCTCGAAAGTAAACAAGCAACCATCTAGCTCAGAAGCAGCAAAGTCCACATGGAAGAAACAAACCAGCTTGTAGGCTCACAAGTGTCAAAGAAAGTCGATATCAGGCTTCAAGAACTAAAAAGCATAACATTGCGTGCTCACCTTCCTGATATGATCGCTGAAGACAAATACATGCATAAGCTAATGTGGTGAAGAAAGTGCCCGGCTATCAAAAGATATAGCATCTGGGGTCTTAAAGGCTTGAGTAAACAAGCGGCCATTCAGTTCAGAAGCAACAAAGTCCACATGGAAGAAGCACACCAGCCTGTGAAGGGATTTGGTGTCAGGCATCAAAGAACTAAAATTACATCATTATTAATGAGGGGGAGTACAGATTGAGGACCCAAAGCCCATCAATAGGTGCAGCGACATCCTCTTGCAGAGGGGTTGCAGGGAGGAGATGAGCCAGTTAAGGTACAGGGTAGTAGCAATGAAATATGCAACTTGCCTCTAGTTCTCAAATGCTGCCTCCCACCTGCTATCATGATCCCAATTCTACCACATAGATGTACAGTGAAGTTGGAAACATGGGGAATTTAGGATAGATGATCCCTCAAGACTAATAACAGGAGTGGTAATACCAGGAGAGTGGAGGGATGGTAGAATAGAAAGGGAGAACCAATTTCAGGGATTTACATGTAAGCCTCCTCTCTGGGGCACCGGGAACATGGAAGTGAGTGTAGGGACACATTGGACAGTGTACAGTATGAAAATAATAACAATTTGTAAATTACTAAGAGTTCATGGGGGAGGGGGAAGAAGGAAGGGAAATATAGGGAGCTGATACTGGGGGCCTGGGTGGAGGGAGGATGTTTTGAGAGTGATGATGGCAATAAATGTGCAAATGTGACCTGCATACAATTGATGTAGGTATGGATCATGATGGGAGCTGTATGAGCCTCCCCAAAAATGATTCATTAAAAAAAGGAGGGAGGGAGAAGGAGGAGCTTATACCAAGGGTTCAAGTGGAAAATATTTCTAAATGAATATGGTAGTATGTGTACAAACAGGCTTGATACCAATGACATATTGAATGTTATAAGAGCTGTAAGAGCCCCCAATAAAATAAATGGGAAAAATGCAGACATAGTGGATTAAATGGTGATTGCTAACTGAAAGGTCTGCAGTTCTAAACCGACAGTTGCTCCATGGGAGCCAAGATAAGGCTTCCTATTCCCTAGAGAGTGACAGCCTGCAAATCCAAGGGGGTAGTTTTTCTCGGTCCTGTAGGCTCACCGTGAGTCAGAATTGACTCGGTGGGTGCTGACTTTGGTTTTCTCTCAGGTAACACATCCAGGTGACATGACAGGTTTCATGTTGCTTAATTTACTAGTTATACGATCAACTCATAAATCTGTGCCATTTTAAAACTTTGTTTTGAATTCCCCGTGCCTCCTCCTATATGTCCCAGATAATCACCAACGAGTTTTGCCTATTCTGAATATTTTATAAAAGAAGATTCATACATTTTTTGTCATTTTGTGCCTGATGCATGGACTTGAGTAGCTATTCTACTTAAATAAATATGAAGGAGCTAAAGGGGCTACAAAAAAGAATTAGGTTAAAAAGCTGTGCACTGCCATTTCTCACTTAAGAGCTGTCAGAAAAACAAGAAAGCTAAACAAATAGGGGCTCTGTGGAGTGGGCAGATTATCATAATTAGAAAATAAATGGCTTAAACACAGAGGCTCTTTCTTAGTTGGTCAAGTGCTAGGAGGTGTTTATTCATTCTCAAGGTGGTGGCCTGTTACAATCGTTGCTCCAGAGGAGGGGCGGGAGGAGGAACATTTTAATGCTTTCAAAACCTGCTCCACTTGTCATGTTTACTTGGAATGATTAGCTCAAATAGGTAATTCATGGCCTTATGCTATCCTTTTTATGTATTGCATGCAGTGTTCTGCTCAGCACAAGAAGCCACAAAAAGTCTCCCTTTCTTCCTAGCCAGCAGCTCTTTTCCTTACTTCCAGGAGCTAATTTCATATTCAGACTTGAAGCATTCTCCCTTCCATTTTCCCCTTTGCCCTTTTTCTTCCCTCTGACTTGCTCAAATTCCAGAGCTCTGTGAGACATAATGATGGAGTTGACCTGTGAATTAGGCCCAGCCTGAAGTCTGCATCTCTACCCCTTCCTTGTATGTTTGCATAGATTATTCTGGGTCTTCTGAAATTGGAAACTTTTTGAGGTCAAGTCCAGGCAATTCTAAATACTTGGACCTCAGACTGGACTAGTCTTAACTTATGACCAAAATAAATGACAATAAGAAATATGTGTACATGCTGTTTTAATATGGTACTTTAGAAATTAGACTCACTTGAATAGTAAAGTAAGTATTATTTCCATTTTGTTGTGAAAGTACTTAGATTTGAAGAAGAATTGGGAGAACTGTCTTACAGAATCAGACCTCAAAATCAGGTAGTTTGATACCAAACCCAGAGCTTCTCTACCATTTCATTCTACTTTCCAATTCTGATTGACATTAGAAATTGTATGTCTTCCTCTCCTTAGATTGAATTTTTTTTGAGAGTTGAGGTATCTGACACGAATCAGCTCAAACTATTTTTTTTCAGGGGGACATCACTGCCCTCTGGTGGGAGTAGGAGGTCCAGCCTTGCTCCTGGAGAGCTGCTGCTGGATTTGAATTGCCAACCCTGTGGGCTGCAGTCCCACACACAACCACTATGTCACCGGGGCTCAGCCCAGATTGGATGAATTTTGTTTTCTTATTAGGATATCCAGCATTTTCACTGGGGGGGCCTAATTGAAAAACACAGGTGTCCCCAGATCTTTATCAACTCAGTTGTCCCTATTTTTCAACCAATTTGTTCTGAATCTTTAAAGGATGTTAAGATGATCACGTAGGGAGCTCATTGTAGGTGCCACACCCTGTGCTACTTCCTTTCTATACATCATCCCATTTAATCCATACCTCAGCTCTCTAAGCCAGGTGCTCTGATGCAGCAGTGGGTCAGTGGTAGAATCCTCCCCTTCCATGCTGGAGGCCTGGTTTTTATCCCCAGCAAAGCAGCTCCCGAGCCCCCAGCCACCACCCCCTCTATCACAGGTGCTCCTATGATGCTAAATAGGTTCCCACTGAGCTCCCAGAGTGAGATGGACAGTGAGGACAGGCCTGGAACTGCTTCTAGAAATCAGTCAATGATGGTGGGATCTGTAACTGATGGAGTGGATGGCACAGTAGTGGGCATCTTTTTGTTTTATTGGACATGTGGTCAACATGACTCGGGGGTCCAGTCTATGGCAGCTAACAGCACCAGAAGATAGGTGTCATTATGCCATTTTACAGATCAGGAACCAGATTCAGAGAAGTAGAACAGCTAAGAAAAGAAATGAGTTTCATGCCCAGTCATTTCACCACTCCCTAACCCCAAGCCAGAGAGAGGCCTACGCTTTGCTATTGAGCAAAAGACAGAGTCTAGGCCCTTTGGCCTCTTTCCCAGAAGGTTGGTGCCACTTCGCTCTATGAAGACACCAATTGAGAATTCTCCCCCAAAATAGGGTTCCAGTGAAGGGCAGGGAGAGCAATACCATGCCGGACAGACCACAAATTTATCATTGTTGTCTTTATCAGTTCTGAACAATCTGTGCTGCTGCCGTCCCCAAACTCTTCTCTCGCCTAACTCAGTATGTCTGTAGGAGCCCCCCACCCCTCAAAAAACTTACCTTGTTCTCTTACAATGGGAAGGACAGTTACAACAATGTGACCATTGGTGGTGTTCTTCTCCGCCCCCCTCCCCCCAACTCAAGGCTAGATCACGGAGATCACAAGTTGCAATTGACTCTTAAGTGGCTTAGTCCCACCTCCTCCTGAGTAAACAGCTCAACCGAGATGGAGACGGAGGTCTCAGACTTTGCTCAGTTTCCACCATAGGCATTTTGGAGCAGAGTTTTTATTTTGGTGAGGACATTCTTTATTCATTGAGGATGCCTTAGAGTAAAATGATTCCCATGGGCAGGTTTTCCCACGATCCAGCTCCTAGCCCTGGTGATTTCTAAGTAAGATAATCAGCAAGGCAACAATGAGGCCAATCACAAATAAATCCCAGTAAGGTCCAAAGGTGTTGTCCCATTCCATCCATTTCCATGGCATTGTAAACTGTGGGTAAGAGACATGCTGTCAAAAAAAACCCCAAGTCAGACTGTCTCTGTCTTTTTCCCTAACCATGTCCAACAGGACAACCCCCCCCCACACGCACACACATCTCCCGCTTAGCCCTGATCCTTTATTCTTTTAACCTTGAAAGGCATGATCTTTCCTTACTTGCTCATCATTCCTACACATGGTTTAACTGGCACCCTTATTTATCTAAACTTTTTATTGTGAAACTGTACAGAGCAAATAATCAGTTTTACATTCAACAATGCATACAGACCCTGTTTCATCTTACTTATCGGAATCCCTCAATGTAACACCACCTTTCCCATCTTCTCCCTGTTTCCTGTCTCCATTCTTCCATTTCCCCCCATTCTCCGCTCTGTGTCCTTGGGCAAAGACTGCCCTCTGAATGACAAATAATCTATTATTTCAAAGTGTGTGCCCTTCCACGGAGTAATTGCTCCACCAATGGACCCAGTCCACAGTTCAGCTGGAAACAGCCAATTGAATTTCACACCCAGAGAGTTACCAGGGGTCTGGTGTCTTAGATGATCCTGAGTGTCATTTCACATTTTTCTCCCACTCAATATCTGTCCTCCGCCCACCCCCCCTCCCCGGCACTGTTTTGGACTGTTCAGCTGCAAGGTTGGCGAGTCAAATCCACTAGCTTCTTCATGTGAGAAGAATGATTCTATCTGCTTTTGGTTTTAAATCACCCTCAGATGTAAGGAATTAATGGAGGTAGGGGAGAATGAGGCAAGCCAAGTGACAGCAAACATACAGGGGAAGGGAGGTGGGGGGGGGTAGATAGCAAATTTGGTCATAAACTTGGGGAAGGCATGTGAGAAAGTGAGGATCCTTGAGCCTGGGGTGTGGGATGCAGTGGGAAGAAGGCCTGATCTGAGCGGGCCCTGAGGGTGGTCCGGTAGGGGAAGGCCACAAGGTCCACCCCTCAGTGCTGAGGAAAAGGCATTTGCTTAGTGTCTTTCAACCCTCAACCTATCTGAGGAGATGGGAGTCCCCCAGCTCCTGTCAAGGGCCTGGCAGCCATTACTGGATTCTATCTGCTCTTATAAAGATTGACAGCCTCAGACACCCCATGCAGAGTTAGTTGCTGTGAGTCAGAATTGATTTGATGGCAGTGAGTTTGCTTTTTCTTTACGTTATACAGGACTCTCCAATGCAATCCCCTTTGGATCAATAAGCCCTGGAAGTCAGTCACCAAGCAGTCTCTCTGGTCTCAGGGTAGTAGAGAATGCTATTTTTGCAGTCCAGTGGACTAATGGGCTTCCATGGCTCCTTGATCTTCACCACTCTCCCTTCCCTTCCTTCCTTGGGACAGGGAGAGACCCACAGTCACACCCTACAGGGCTACCCATAAGTTTTCAAGACCCCAGCTGCTATTCATCAAAACAGGGTGAAAATTTTATGAACTATGCCATGCCAATTGACCCTGGCGTGCTGAGACCTAGTTCTGAGGTCCCTTGGCCCAGAAACTGAGTCTCTAAAACAACTTAACAACTTTGTCCCCTGAATGCTCCACTGTATTCACAGATATAATTGCAGCAAAGATAAACATTTATGTACAAATATCTCTGTAAAACCTACATTCATATGTGGGTATATTTCCACTCTCCATCTCCTGTCTGTTTAACCTGCCTATCTATACCTGCACCTACTTGTAAGTCATCATTATTGTATGATTTAGTGATGCATTTAACTCTTGTATGTGTCGTAATGTCCTTCTTTGCTTCCATAATTTTTGCCAACTTCCTTCTCAGTGTTGAAGTGTTCAGAGTGTTGAAATCTACCTGAATTCCTCTCCATGCGAAAGCTCTGTAACTAAATTACTCCCTCTGTAACTAAATTATTTCCTTTTTTTACTTTGTAATCATCGTCTTTCCAAGTTGATATAACTGATTCCCTTTTAGTCTTGCAGTTTGGTTTTCCTTTGATTACTGCTATATTTGAGTTGATTTTCTCAGTGGTATTATCATGCTTGTTAATCTTAGGCGGTCGTTTGTCCTTGTTGGCTTTCAGCCTGTAGGTGGCTTTTCTTTTTGCAAATCCCTTTAGTTATTGATTATCTGGAAATGTCTTAACTTCACCATTATATTTCAGAAAGAGTTTTAATTCTTGGTTGGAAATTGTTTTTCTTTCAGAGTTTTAGATATGATGTTCCATTGTTTTCTTGATTTTATTTTTCTACGAGAAATAAGACCTTAGTCATATCGGTTCTGCTTTGTAGGCAACCTGTCATTTTCCTCTAGTTACTCTCAAAATTGTTTCCTTGTCTTTGGTTTGGAAAGTTTGATTATGATAAAGCTTTGGTGACTTCCTCTGGAGGTCTATGCTGTTTGAGGCTCTTTCAGCTTTTTGAAGGCCTATCTTCTCATCTGCCATGACATTAGGGATGTTTTCTTTCAATAACTCTTCAACAATTTTCTCTGAGCTGATTTTTTTTTTCGTTTTGTATTTTCATCCAGTAAATTGGTGACCATTTTAAAAAGATATACACTTAACACAGGCAGGTACACACGCACCAGTGCAACCTTTCTTAAATCCCTTCAGTCACATATTTCCAGAATCTTAAAAAAGACTTTTTATCTGTTCAGTTCGCGGTCTGGGGCCAGCTCCGCCTGGGGCCATCCTCACC